>OX155893.1:102202549-102267139 GCA_944588485.1 Phosphuga atrata
TTGAAGTCGCCCCCTACTATGACCTGTTTGTTTTGGTTGTCGATGCTTTCCCGTAGGTGGTTTAGAAACTGTAGGAACAAACTCCACAAGGTCCAGGTCCCCAAACAAAGAACACACACACTTCTTTGTTTGGGGAGACATAGGCTGGGTACAGACAGACGTTTTCCAGCTCTACCCACACGAATCCAGGGCCTTCTCCGGTTCTCAGGACTTTTAGTTGTTTGTTATGTAGCCCAATGGCTACGTCTCTGTTTTTATCCAGTATCCAAGGTCCTTTGGAGGTTAGGCGTATGTTGGGCTCCTATAGAAGGGATATATCTCGTCCATTCATAGATGTTTTGGTAGAGCAGGTGGCCAGTTTGCATCTCTTCATGTTGATTTGGATTACTGCGAATTTGTCGCTGTGTCCTCCCCCTCGCTTTCCACTTCTACAGATAGCGCGGATTGGCGGTTTCGATGCAGTTGCGGGGTCTTTCTTGTTGCCTTACTTGTTGCCTTTAGCCTGCTTACTTCGGCTCTGTATATTGCCCACCCCATTTTGCCCGCTTGGTGCCCTTCCAGTAGGCAATCAAAGCATTTTTCTCCGTTTGTGCATTCTCGCGAAGTGTGGCCCTCTAGTGTACATTTCATACAGCGCCCTGTGTACATGTCCCTTTTAGGCTTAGTGCATTTTTTTTGCGGTGCCCATAGCCCAAGCAAAGTGATCAAACCTAAGGGCATAGTTGAGCAAAAATTAATTGTGAAAACAATTAACAATTAAATTGCAAGATTTAATTGCAACTAACAATTAAAATAATTAATTGTAATTGCAATATATCACAATTAACAATTAATTAATTGTTAATTGTAAAATTTTGCAATTACAATTGATTAATTGTTAGTTGATTGATGCACTTTTACAATTACAATTAACAATTTAATAATAATAATAATAATAATAATAATATACTTTATTGCCCAACAGGAAACCCCATTTACAAGACAACAATAAATTTAACAATATATAAATAATAAAAATGTATTCGTTTAAGTTATAACTTGTCAAAAAAAATATCTTTATAGCGTGCCATCGCATTCTGACACATTACAGTTACTGGTGCCCGCCGAAGACAATTGGTACGAGCCCCTGGGATGTAAAATGTGTTAATATACCTAGAACTTGACCTGGGTATATGGAAGTTTATTTTTGACAAGAGAAATGAAGCATCCACTTTATTATGAAGAATCTTCCATAAAAACTTAGCAGTAAGCTCTTCTCTTCGGGCGGCCAGCGAAGCGATACCATGTTGGTCCAGGAGAATATTTTGATCCACACTGCGATCGGGATAGACACCATCTACTCTGTACGACAAATACTTTAAGAATCTGCGGTGAATACGGTCCAGTGGCATTATCTGATTCATGTAATATGGATACCAAATAAGACACCCATACTCAAGTTTGCTTATTACATATGCAAAATACAATAACTTTATGAGGTCAATGTCTCTGAAAGATGCACAAATTCTCATAATGAAACCTAACATTCTGGAAGCAGACATTGCAATATTAGTTATATGTCTAGTAAAATTTAAATCAGAGGTGAATAAGATGCCCAAATCCCTTATCTCCACGCAGCATTTAAGTTGTAATTCATTCACTGTGTATGATGTTGTGAAATGGTTAGATTTCCGGGAATATGACATGGAGCAGCATTTATCAACATTAAGGTACAGTTTATGAGTTTCACACCAGGATACTAATTTGTTTATGTTATGTTGAAGAAACATGACATCATTTGGCGAAGTGACGCTTGTAAAAAGTTTGATGTCATCTGCATAGGCCAGTACATGACAGTTTAAGGATTTTAAGAGGGAATTAATAACAATATTAAAAAGTAGCGGCCCCAAATTTGAACCCTGCGGAACACCAGAATCCATTGAAAATTTGTACGAGTGAAAACCATGAAAAGCTACGTATGCTTGACGATCAGATAGCTATGATTTCATAAGCTGTTGTAGACTTGGAGCAGCTCCAAGTTCAGCAAGTTTCATGAGTATTATGTCGTGGTCAAGGGTATCGAAGGCTCGAGAAAAGGGCAAACAATTAATAAATGTCGGTTAGAAAATGTTTATTATACTCCAATGTATCACTTGCCATAATGCGTAACTGAAATAGTTATTTACATTAGAGTGTGGAAAGTTTGATTTTACAACGCGACAGCTCGTTTGGGAAATGAGCCCGAAGGGCGAGTTCCGCATTAGCTGGAGCGCTGTAAAATCGTTTCCGCACGAAATTTGTATAATTTTTTTGCCCGACAATTATTATTTAAGAAACAAATAGACCCTCCGCCTCAACTTCCGGTCCCCACTCTGCTTCCGGTTCCCGCCCCCACTTCCGGAACCGTTTGAGTGGGAACCGGAAGTTTGAGTGGGAACCGGAAGTGTGAGTGTGAACCAGAAGTGGGGGTGAGAACCGGAAGTGGTGTGGGAATCGGAAGTGGGAGCGAGGTTGGGGGCCGGAAGTGGAGGGTCCAGAACGAACCATCTTTCCCAACTATTTAGATTATTTATAATATTGGAAATTATTTTTTGGCCTCCTGAATTGTAAAGCTAGCTTTGACATCGTGTATACATCAAGCGAAACTAGAATTTTACTCACTATCTAGCAAAGCCCGGCTATAATGCGGTAAAGTCACTTTCCCGCATTGTAGCCGTACTTTCCGGCATTGTGTCAAATAAAAAAATTTCCAATATTGTAAATAATCTAAATAGTTGGGAAAGATGGTTCGTTCGGGACCCTCCACCTCCACTTCCGGCACTCAACCGCGCTCCCACTTCCTGTTTCTACCTACCCACTTACGGTTCCCACCCCCACTTCCGGTTCACACTCACACTTCCGGTTCCCACTCACACTTCCAGTACCCACCCCACTTCCGGTTCACGAACCAAAAGTGGGAACCGGAAGTAGGGTAATTTTTGGAACAGGAAGTGGGGGTGGGAACCGGAAGTAGGGAAATAGACCACTTCCAGTCCCCTACCCTCGCCCCCCACTTCCGGTTCCCACCCACTTCCGGTTCCCACCCCAACTTCTGTATCTCATCCACTTCGGGTTCCCACCTCCACTTCCGGTTTCAAAATTTTCACCACTTCCTGTTCCATCCCTCCATTTCCAGTTGCAAAATTTTTCACATTTCCGGTTCTCACTTCCGGTTCTGGAAGTAGGGAGGGAACCGGAAGCGTAAGTGGGAACCGGAAGTGTGAGTGTGAACCGGAAGTGGAGGTGGGAACCGGAAGTGGGGTGTTAACCGCAAGTGGTAGCGAGGTGGAGGGCCGGAAGTGGAGGTGAAGGGTCCAGAACGAACCATCTTTCCTAACTATTTAGATTATTTACAATATTGGAAATTATTTTATTTGGCACAATGCGGGAAAGCACGGAAAGCACAAGGGAGGGATACCCGGTGACAAGAGGGAAAAGTTTTTACATTCATCAAATAGTATTAATTGTTAATGTAATAATAAACAATTGATGATTAAGTTAATTGTAAATAACAATTAAAATTTTAATTGCAATTAAATTAATTGTAAACCACAATTAATGGATTTAATTGCAATTGATTTCAATTGCATCTCACAATTAAACAGTTAATTCAATTAAATTAATTGCAATTGATTTAATTGCAATTAAAATTGTAATTGTTTGATTCTACAATTAAAAAATTAATTGAATTATGCCCAACACTGGTTACAGGGCAACTAAAGTGATCTAACGTAAGGCCAACTAAACTGAATCTGGTCGAATATGGTCGAATCAGATCGAATCTAGTCGAATGTGGTCGAATCTAATCGAGTCTGGTCTAACCTGGTCGGTTCTGGTTGAATCTAGTCGAAGCGGTCGATTCTGATCGAATCTAGTCGAATCTGATCGATTCTGGTCGAATCTGTTCGACTCTGGTCGAATCTGGTCGAATCTGGTCGATTCTAGTCGATTCTGGCCGAATCTGGTCGAATTTTTTTTCACTTTTTTGAACTCCAACCACAAAACCACTATGCTCTGGTTCAAAAATACTGCATCTTAACAAATCTTAAAAAACTTTCGCAAAAAGGTTTGACGAATGTGATAAACCGAGATGAACCAAAAGGAAGACAGGGTCCACCTGGACAGCGGAGCGCTAGCTGGCCCACTCACATAGAATGAGGGAATTCTGGGCTCAGAAAAAAGCGACACAATCTGCGAAGTGTAACAAGACATAGGCCGAGGCCGCACTACGGTTTTCTGCCGCGAGCGGTAACCGCTATAACCGTGAAACCGCTCAAGAAACACACAGTACGCTATGGGTAAAATCAGTCGCGGGAGAAAACCGCAAGTGAGGCCGCTTGTATTAGCTTACTAGTCACAGAATCAAGCGATTGAAAACCGCGGCGGTTTAGCCGTAGTGCGGCCTAGGCCTTAACGTGGCCTCAACGTTCAAATATTTTTTTTAAATTTTAACATATTTTTTCAACAGTTCTTTTAAAATATTAATTTTTGTCATTTTTGTAGTCAGCGGAATGAGGAATTGTTGTCTGTGAATGCCGAGATTACTAAACTTAAGAAACTCTGCAACAAAGAGCTTTTGCTCAATGAGAGTTTAACATTATTTAAAGATCGGATAAATAAAGATGTGAAAACAACTAACAAGCTCATTGAAGTTGAATTGGCCAAAAGAGCTAAAATTGACAAGACCATGGCAAATTACGATAACGTTCTACAAAGATTGGACGTTAATTTAAAGAAAACTGCTGCGGTATTTTTAACTACGTTATTCATGCAAAGACTGAATTAATTCGAATTGTTTTTAGGTTAAAAACGGGCTGGAGAATCAAATGAAGATGATTCTGTTCCAAATAGATAAGAAAACGGTAGAAAAAAATGAAGTTGATGAAGAAATGTTTGCATTACTTCAAGGAAGTTTAAATAATAAAATGGCCGCGAACAATATGAGAAAATTTACAAAGAAGATTAAGGAAGAAAAGAGACATTTGGTACATTTAGCATTTCGTATATGTCTTCATACTTAATATTTAAATACGTAAATATATTTATATACCGTAATATTTTTTTAGGACATTTTGATAGCTAGAATAGAAAATGATATTGGCCGTGTACTGAAAGACACGGCGACTCAATATTGGGAAAACAACGAGATGACTGAAAGTATCAAGACAAGATCGAAACAATGTGACGAAGAAGAATCAATATTGGACGCTTCAATAAAACAAATAGAGAAATGCGAAATTGAGTTGGGGAAAAAAATGAGGTTGTTTGAAGCTCTCAAAGTCAAACACCAAAAATACATGGACGCAGCTTTGAGCACCACGTTATCACCTCAAGAATTTAAAATCAAGGCTTTGGAAAACGCGATTACCGAGCTAATTGATAAAAATAAAACAATGCAAACGTATTGGTTAAGGGAACAATCGATTATTGTAGATTTGTCCGAGAAACGGCAAACTCAAATTAAAGAAACAAATACTTTAAAGAAACGTAAAGAACATTATATTTACTGCCTTATAAAATATTGAACACCAAGTATGCATTGGACGATTTTATTGAAATTGACAGAATTTGATCATGTAAATCAGGCATGAGCAACGTGCGGCCCGCGGGCCGCATACAGTGTGTGCCAGCTTCCCCGCGCAAGGAAAATTATTCTACTGCCCCAAATTTTAATAAACGGGACCAATATGCCCGCTTTACGTTTTGTCGCTCTTGTACTCGAATACATAATGATAATTTGGCCATAGTTCCAAAAAAGGTTGCTCATGCCTGATGTAAATGAACTGCATCGATGTTCAAAAATCAAATGAATAATATCTTGTTGTTAACATACAAGATTTTCTCCAAAGCGTTACAAACAAGGGCAGCAAATCAGCTGGATAGTCAACTGGGCGAATACCTGCGAGGTTTCAGGAAGACACGATCCTGTGTTGAGCAGATCCCCAATCTTAAAACGGTACTTGCGTACTCCAAGATGAAAAACTGCAATGTGGTCGTACCTTTGTTGATTTTAGGAAGGCCTACGATTCCATTGATAGAGAAACGCTTAACAAAGTGCTACAGGAACTAGAAAATAAAACCCGCAGACTCATCCTAGAAACCTTGACCAACACCCATTCCAAGGTTAAATTTAGAGGCGAGATCTTAGAAAGCTTCGAAATCAAAACTGGAGTGAGACAAGGAGATGGACTTTCCCGACTCCTCTTCAACTGTGTCCTTGAAAAGGTTATGAGAGAATGGCCCAAGGAACTGATCAACTTGAGTGGTATCTAACAGGGACGTAAGAACGATGGACTGGTTGTGGATTGCCTGGCCTTTGAAGATGACATGGCATTGATTGCTGATTCTCTTGAGATGGCAACAATGCAGGTAAATCGCCTCAGAAAACATCCTGACAAAGTGGGTCTTCAAGTGTCGCTGGAGAAAACAGAATGTTTTACCAACATCAAAGAAGCAAGCAGAGAGATGTTACTAGAGCAGGGAAACATCAAGAGAACTGAAAAACTTAAGTATCTTGGCGAATGGAATGAACCCAACTTATCAGAAAGAGCATCATTATCCAAGAGAGTCAACAAGTTAGAAGTAGCCTTTCGACTGACTAAGAACACCTACAACAAGAAATGCCTGTCACGCAACCTGAAACTTAAGCACTACAAATCAATATTACGACCAGAAACCCTGTATGCCATGGAGTGTCTTTCCTTGAACCGAAGAGGTCTGGTAGAGAAATTGGAAATCAGAGAGAGGAGAATCGTCAGGAAGATCCTAGGCCCAGTAAAGGAATGGGCCTTAGGGAAGGCTTATGGCGAATAGGCCTTCCTATTTGCCATAGGAAGGAATTGGGGAATTCCGTCCTGAATTGGGGAATTCCGAAAGCGACATAACTCTGAGCTCTACGAACATATTGATAGGCTCTCTGACTGTGCTAGGAAGAGAAGGGTAGCTTTCTATGGCCACGTTGCAAGATTGCCTCCAAACCAACTAACCAACCGACTGTTCACCTTCTGGCAAAACAAGAAGGTTCGTACCACTTGGTTGACAGAAACCGAGAAGGATATTAAAGAACTGGGAATAACATATCTCCACAACAGACAGTCTGTGAGACACACCCTGGAGGAAGTCCGTAGATTTCTGGAAAAAACCCGAAGAAGGTACCCCCTGGACAGAAGAGAGAAAGTAGTTACACCGACAGAAGATGCGACAATACTGCGCAAAAATCAAAGCCCAACAGTTGAACAATTAAATAGGCCTATTTGAAAGAAGATGTTGGGCCTCCGCGCTTTCCCAAGCACTCATTAACACATGGAGGCATGCTAGAAACTAGGCTATCAACATCTACTTGGGGTATTTCATTCCAAACTTTCATTTCCAAACGTTAATTTGACCTCTACGTGGTCTGTTAGAAAAGTATCCAACCTTTAGCCGGTAAAAAAAACTGGCATACCTGGAGCGTTAGAAACCTAATCACCCTCAAAGTAGTCTCATTAGGACTCCACACACTTCTCCCAGCGGTGCTGCCATTGTTGGAAACATTCCGAAAAAGCCTCTTTCGGAACCGACTTTAGCTCGGCTGTCGTTGCAGCCATAATGTCCTCTCTTGTCTGAAATCGCGTTCCTTTCAATGGCCTCTTGACCTCTTGAATAGCTAGAAGTCGCAGGGGGGCATATCAGGAGAGTAAGGAGCCTGTCGAACCAGAGGAGTCTGGTTTTTCGCCAAAAAATGGTGAACTAAGTGCGAAGAATGTAGTAAAGCATTGTCGTGATGGAGTCGCCAATTTCTTGATGACCACAACTCCAGTCGCTTGCGCCTCACAGCATCACGTAGGCGACGTAGGACAGTCCTCATTTCACTTGTCGTCATTTTACTTGCATTGAAAAACCGACGAGAGCATTACACACTACGTCACTCGAACACTGCTCGACAGCAACTGACGCTATCTACAGGCGGGAAAAAATTCACGCATGCGCACGAAGTTTCAAGGTCGGCTCATGCAAGCGCGCTAGATTCAAATCCATCAGGTATTCAAAATAAAAAATAAGGTCGGATACTTTTCTATCAGACCACGTAAGTTCCATCACAGTGTTAGCGGGGCGCTGTACGTTACTTATTCTAACACCTATCATATCTCAAACATGTTCTATCGGCGATAGATCTGGTGAACAATGATGACCAATATAATAAATGACCAATATAATAAATTGATTCGGTACTTTTAAAAAAACTGTCGGTGCTTACGTACTAACGCCACCACAGCTACATATTTGAATGGTTAGATGGATACAGAAAGTGTTGGATGGGTACAAAATGGATGGTTTGATTATGTTATAACGGAGCAAATAAACCTAGACCACATATTTACAAGGAGGCATGTTAGTGGAAAGAGGAGGTCCAAAAAGAGGTAAAAGCGAAGAAAGATGCTAAGAAACAATGGAATTTAACAGGAAGAAAAGTAAACCTATAAGACTGCAAAGAAGAAGGCAAAACGAGCTGTGGCAAAAGCGAGGACTGGGGCAGTGGAGGAAGCATATGAAGAGCTGTAGAAAAACCAGGATGACCAAAAACTTATAAGAATTGTAAAAGCCAGAGATAAAGCATTCAAGGACATAACATCAATGAAGCACATGAAGGATGTGTCAGGTTACACGATCAAGATACTGGAAAGATGGCTGGAGTACTTTGAAAGACTATTGAATGAAAGAAATCTGAAAGAAAAGTACGAGGATGGAGAGCTAAACGAAGGAGTGATCCAAGCATTAAGTAGGGAAGAAGTAGAATATGCGCTAAAGTAAATGAAAATGGGAAGGCAGTAGGTCCAGACCAAATCTCAACAGAAGCCTGGGAGATCGGATTATTGATAACCTCTGGTATTTTATGAAGAAGATATGGGACGGAGAAACAATGCCACATGCGTGAAGAAGTAGTATTCTTGTCCCCATATACAAAGGGAAAAGTGATAACCAAAATTGTGGCATTTATTGTGGTATAAAGCTGATGTCTCACACAATGAAGACATAGGAAAGGATCATTGAGACAAGGTTGCGTTGGGAAACTGAAGTAGGGGAAGAGCAGTTTGGATTTATGCCAGGAAGTGGAAAAGCAACTGATTGAGAGACACAGGGGGGTGAAGGTTGATTTACATATGGCCTTCATTGATCTGGAGAAGGCGTATGCCTTCCCATGCAATCCCATACAATGAGTTTCCAGGCAAGAGATATGGAGATGCTTCACATACATAAAGGTGTACCAGAAAAGTATGTGAGACTGGTGAAAGAAATGTACGAAGGTGTGATGACACAAGTTAAAAGCAGTGTGGGTACAACAACAGAATTCCCAGTAAGAGTAGGGCATAGCGATAAACAAGACCGAGGCGGTGCTCATTACAAGGAAACGAAAATTCGTTCCACCAAGTCTGGAAATACGCAGAAACAAAATTGCATGAAGTAGATCAGTAAGGTACCTGGGAGTGCAAATTGACAACCGATTAAAGTATACTGAACACATAGCGAAAACCACTGAAAAGGCTCTGAGAACAGCTACATCGATGTCTCGTTGATGCCCAACATCGGTAGCCTCAAGGAGATTAAAAGGAGGCCCCTTTGCAGTGCCGTACACTCAAAATTACTATATGGTGCGGAGATATGGACTGATGCTATTTAGTGGACGACGATGAGAAAAAAATTGATGGCAGTTCAAAGGATATGTGCGATACGCGTCATCTGCGCATATAGAACGATTTCTGTTGGAGCTGCCTTAGTGTTAGCTACCATCCCGCCGATTGACCTATTGGTCCGGGAGAGGAGGGAAGGTAGGCTGTGGGAGGAGGTCCAGGTCCTACTTAGGACTGTAGTATCATTGGAGAAGAAGGAGAAGGAGATGTGATGAGAATGAGGAATGGAATTGAAAAATGGAATAGAATGAAGAAATATATAGGGAGTGTAGACTGGACAAAAGCAAAACAAGAAAGCTGATAGCAAAAACTGCAGCACGGGAAAAACTAATGGACAGATGGCAGGCAAGATGGGAACCGGACACAGCGGGGCGTTGGACACGTAGATTGATACCAAACGTGAGAGAGTGGTGTGAAAGAGCATATGGTCAATTGTGCTATGACATGACAAAAGCCTTTTCCGGACACGGCGATTTCATGGCATACCTAGAGAAGTTCAATAAAAGGGAGAAAGCCAACAGCTTGCTGTGTGTTCTTACGCATATCATACAATATTCGAATGCCCAAACAATGAAAATGAAAAAATCCAGCTTGAAGAGTCATTAGGAGTTAAACTGGATGTAGAAGGACTGGTTCCTGCAATGCTGCAAAGCGAGCAAAATTGGTCTCAGGTGAAAACTTACATACGAGGTATTATGGAAAAGAAAAGAGAGGCTGAGAAATTAAATGAAACCCAGAAAAACCAACCCTTGAACCCGCAATCTCTAGAGTACGAGGGACGTAAGGAAACTACTAGATACGGACCCGAAGTAATCAACCCGAAAACGGTCCCAGGGTGACGATTTGCAGCAGTTCAGGGGGGGGGGGCACATGTTCGTAGCGTGCTACCACTACAACCCCAAAAAAAAAGTGAGAGTAGGGCTGCACCGGGGATCTGCTCTCAGCCCATATTTCTTGGCCCTGGTAATGGATGTGCTAGTCAAGAATGTGTGGAAAGCTGCGCCATGGAGTATTATGTTCGCCGGCGACGTTGTACTCTATGAACTGACCCGAGCGAAATTTCAAGGGAGATTAGAAGAGTGGAGGAAAGCCTTAGAAGAAAGGGGAATGAGGATCAGCAGGGTGAAAACTTAATATATGTGGATGAAGGAAGCTGAAGATCTATGTATTAACCTGCATTCCACCTGCCGGTGGAACTGCCACCGACCAAGAAGTTTAAATATCTGGGGTCATATTTTCAAAGTGATGGAGGGATGGAGTCTGAAATACAACACAGGGTAAATAGCGGATGGATGAACTGGAAGAAATTGAGTAGAGTACTGTGTGACAAGATCAGCTGCAGGAGGAAAGGAAAGCTCTACAAATCTGTGGTGAGGCCTGCTATGCTCTATAGTGCGGAAACTTGGCCGATTACAAAAGCACATTAGAGAAAGATGGAAGTGGCAGAAATGAGAATGTTGAGGTGTAACAAAAAATGATAGAATAAGGAATGATCACATCAGAGGAACAGTGAAAGCGTGACCCATAGGAAAGAAGGTCCAAGAAAGCAGGTGAAAGCTAAGGGGGTTTGGACATGTGCAGAGAAGAGAGGAAGACTACTTGGGCGAAAAGAGTTGAAAAGCTGGAAATAGCTCGAGGATCAAGGAAGGGAGGAAGACCAAAAATGAGATGGAAAGACGAGGTATAGAGGTATAAAGCTGATGTCTCACACAATGAATACATATGAAATACACACCAAAGGACAAGGTTGCGTCGGGAAACTGAAGTAGAAGAAGAGCAGTTTGAATTTATGCCAGGAAGAAGAACAACTGACGCAATATTTGCACTTAAGGCAACTGATATTTACTTTACTTTTTCTCATGGATTTGAGAGAAAAAGGTTGGAAGAGTGAGGACGCATTGGATAGACATTTATGGAGAAGAAGAATCCAACAAAACAATGCCGACCCTACGTGATATAGGAAAAGGCAGAGAAAAGGAAGAAGAAGAAGTCATTTCCCAATGCCCGCGACGTTGCAAATCTGTCCTTTAAAGTTGTAAGACGTAGAACTCAATCTTCACGCTCAGTGGTGCTTCTTGAACGTCCTAATCCAAGTCTACGTAGATTCTCCCCAGCTTTGGACCATCTAGACCAGCAACGTACTATCACCGATACACTACGGCCTACACTTTCAGCAATAGCACGAACAGAAAACCCCGCTTCTCGCATACCAATAAAGGCCGATTCTCATATACGCGACGTCACGCGACATCGCCTGTCAAATAATGATTACATTGTTTTAAATGGGCACGTTCTCACTATGGCTACATGATAGCTACGCGACGTGCCCATTTAGAACAATGTAATAATTATTTGACATGCGACGTCGCACGACGTCGCGTAGCTGAGTGTCGCGCATATGGGAATCGAACTTAATGCGACCACTTTCAAAATCACTTGGGTGATGGTATGGTATGGACGTCGAACACGTGGCATCTTTTTAAGTTTTACAAACTGATACGTCAATCTACTTAGAGGCTGCTTGGATATTAGAAGCAATTACATTAAAAAATCAGCAGCTCTTCATAATGTTAAAATCAAGAAAAAATACTTTTAAATAGGAACCAAAACCATTGATTTTTTGATCATTGATGCAGTTTATTTACATGACCAAATTCTGTAAATTTCATTAAAATCGTCCAATAAATACTGTATATTCTCGATTGGGTAATTGGACGACACGTCCAGTAATCCGGCGGTCTGCAGACTGCTCGCGCTCTTCTCTCCCCCAACTCTTATAATCCGGCGGTTGTCTGGTCCCATATGTGCCGGATTATCGAGATTATTCTGTACATGGTGTACTTTTTTTTTTCGAAAGGCTGTGCCTATATATATTTGTTTTAAATATAAAAAGGTTTTGTTTTTAGAATCGTTGGTGTTAGATCACAAAAATAGCAAATTAAACGAAGATTTGCGGCAATATAAAGCCATGGAAGAAACAACAGATCGAAATATCAAACATCTTCAAAACAAAATGGCCTACTTCACAGAGACTTTAAATAAAACCAAAGGAACTAAAAGTTACATCGACACTCAAAATCACATAATGGAACAAGGATTTTATCTAAAACTTGAGGCAATTAAATAAACAATAGACCTTTTCACGATTAGTTAAGCGCATGCGCGTCCGCCATGTTTCAAAGGCGGGAATATGAAAGTTTCGGGCATATTTTGCTATTTTTACTGGTTATACGTCAAAAAAAGTTGCCCGAAAACATGGCGGAAATTGACGCATGCGCATAAAAAGGTCTATTATTTGCTTTCGCATTTAATTAATTTGGTTTTCTAGGAAGCTGAAATAGAGTCGTTGAAATTAAAAGAAGAGTTAGTGGAGATCGAAGAAGAGAAAGAAGCTTTAGCCATAGAATTGTTGGAGAAAAATCGAGATGCCTTAAATTGGGAGAAGAAAATTCAGATGATTAACGAAGCTAAGAAAAGTATGAGTGAGGAAAAAGGAGAAGAAGGTGAAGTTGGAAAAATGAAATTAGAAATTCACAGGATGAATGTAAATATTGAATAAATAATACAGTGCGACGAATAATAAAGTTTTCTAATCGTTTCATGATAGGTGAGGTATATTCAGTTGAAAAAGGCTCAGGAGAAATTAATGAAAGATCTTGAACAATGTGTGGGCAGAAGAGATAAAATCGTCAACATGGCAGATATTAAAATAAGAGCTAGGAAAAATGCGTCTGATCATATCAAAGTACATTTTACAAAGAAAATGTCTGATTTGAAAAATAAATTGCAAATATATGAAACTGTAAGAAATTAATATAAACATAATTTAATATAAACATAATTTAAACATAAGCCGAGGATGAAAAATAACTACCCTTGCTTAGTTATCTCCCTTAAAGCCTAGTTCGCACTAGGCTAGTAATTTAGTAGAGTAGCGAGTAATTTAGTAGCTAAATGTGTGCGAACAAAAAAATAGTCAAGTAATTTAGTGAATGATTAAGTCGAATCGATTCATTTCATGCCCGCTCCACACTCTCGCGAAGTAGCACGGAGTTGAGCGAGGAACGAAAGTGTGGTCAGGTTACTCGGTCCGCCTTGTGCTTCCTCGCCTCGCCTTGGCGAACTTCGCTTCATGAAGCGGTTTTTCGTACCCCAAGTCAAAGGGACACGAGGCGCGAGTACGAGGAAGGGAGAGTATCACCTCTACACTCTCGTGTTTACTCGTCCCTTCCTATATATTAAACACACAAATACGACAAACTTGCTACTAGGAGGTGATTGGAATGTTAGGATAGGAGAAGAGCAGGTCAATACGGTGGATAAGACGGGTGATGTGATAAGAAGGAATTCAAAATTAAAAATGCAGAGGGAAATGTTTGGTTGGCGTGGGTGTTAGAGAACCAATGGGATATTTTGAATGGGTGTATTGAGGGCGACTGGGAGGGAGAATTTACGTTTGTGGGTGCAATGGGTACCTCAGTAGTTATTGACCTAATAATTACAAATGATGCGGCGAGACGGCAAATAAAACTGATGGAAATCGGAATAAGAAGTGAGTCGGATCATATGCCGGTAGTGGTGTCGTTGAAGCAGCAAAGGGAGAAAGATGTTAAGGCGGAGAAATGGGTGGCCAGATGGGATAAGGAGGCGACAGAAGAATACAGAAGGAAATTAGAAGAGGTAGAGTGGAACGCCATAGAGGATATTGACATGATGGCAAAGAAAATGGAATCTGCACTTGTGAAAAAGAAAATCAAAGAAGCGTTTCCAGGCCGAGCATGGTACGACGGGGAAGTGCGGAACGTAAAGCAAAGGTTTCGAGAAGCTATGAGAGAATGGAGAAAGGGAGAAGGGCTCAAAGTGCACGTGCTGGAAGCGAAAACAGAATTGCAAAAAATGGAGAAGAAGAAAAAGGAGCTTTGGGAGGAGAAGGAGAAGCAGCGGGTACGAGAAATCAAGACGGAAGCTGAGCTGTGGAAATACGTGAGAGAGAATAGGAAAAGAAAGGAAAGATTACCCAAGAGCATTGCGATAGAAGAATGGCAAAACCACTTTATGAGGATGCTAGGAGGGGTGGAGATGCGGTCAGAAAGAGATGATAGTTCAGGAGATCGACAGAGAAAGCAGGAAGAGCTCGCCGAGGATATCACCGTGACAGAGGTGGAGGATGTTATTGATTCCCTAAAGCCAAGAAAAGCGGGAGGTTTGGATGGGCTCGGAAATGAAGCGTGGAAAGAAGCACCTGGAATCTGTAAGGAGAAGTTTACGGAGGAATTGAGAAGGATAGGGAGAGGAGAGAAAAGGATACCAGTCAGCTGGAAAGTGGGGATAATTTAACCGGTGTTTAAGAGTGGAACGAGGGACGCGCTAGAAAATTATAGAGGTATAACTTTGATGAACTCCTCATACAAAATATTTGCTAAAATCCTGGATTGTCGCTTGAGGAAGGAAATCAATGAAAGGAAGCTTTTGCCGGAAATACAAGCGGGGTTCAGAGAAGGAAGGAGCACGGTGGAACACCTGGTGACCTTGAGAGTCATCATAGACCAAGGAATAAGAAAGGGATGCCTGTTTGCTCTTTTCATTGATTTGAAATCCGCATATGATTCGGTGAACAGAAGGAGACTTGACGAGTGTTTGGGCAAGCTAGGTATCTCAGAGAGTGTAAGAAGGAACATCAGGAATTTGTACGAGGAAACGGTCTGTAAGGTAGTAGCGAATGAATGGGAATCGGACTATTTTGAGGTGAGGAAGGGCCTGAGACAAGGCTGGCCTTTGAGTCCCACGTATGTGGCGGATATGGAAAAGGTTCTACAGGCCGGGCAAGCTGGAGGAGTGGTGATTGGGAAAAAGAAGGTGTGGAGCTTGGCACATGCGGATGACATGGTGGTATTTGCAAAGTCGGCTAGTGAGATGAAGGACGTGATTGAAAGGCTCGGTAGGTATTTCTAAAAGAGGGATTTAAGGGTGAATGTTGGTAAAACAAAATGGATTCGGTTTAAAAGGGGTGGGCGATATAAGAAAGAAAGGTTTGAATGGCAGGGTACTGAAATAGAGGAAGTTAGTAAATTTAAGTATTTGGGGTATGTCTTTGGTACTGGATACAGTAATAAAGAACACATAGAGTATGTTACAAAGAAGGCATGGGTGGCGGCGGGTCGTATCTGGGAGGTTTGGAAAAGGAACTTTGATGGAAACTTTAGAGCAGCAGAGACCATATGGAAGGCATGTGTGCGAAGCGTGTTACTGTATGGATGCGAGGTCTGGGGAACGAAAGAGGAAGACAAGATCGAAAGGGTGCAGCTAAAGTTTTATAAGAAAGTGTTGAAACTTGATAGGTCGACGCCTGGTCACATTGTGCTTCAGGAAGTGAGTGCTTGTAAGGTGGCGGTAATAGCTGCGGAAAGAGTGATAAAGTTCGAGTATAGGGTGGATGGGTTAGGAGATGAAAGGATAATAAAGGAAATCTTTCGAGTAGTGAATAAAGAGGGGTTAAGTGGTAGAAGAGAGAGCGGTTGGGGGTTGAATAAAAGGAAACTGTATGAGAGAGGCGGGTTATCATCCGAGGGGTTGGAAACGGAAAAAAGTGCGGGTGCTCAGTGGAAACGGATGCTAAAAGAGAGGTTATTAGAAGTGGACTTCCAAGAGCGCCAATCGAAAATAGAGGCTAGTAAATATCACCAAGGCTATAGTCAGATACAAGTGCACGGCCGTGTTCCTGGTTATTTGAGGACAAGTAAAGGGTCGGACGACCAGTCAGTGTTGGCGAGATTTAGGTGTGGCAATGAAGAGCGTTGAAGGAGACATTGGATGAAGGAGGAAAGTAGAAGGTGTTTGGTGTGTGGGTTGAAGGAAGATATGTGGAGTCATTGGTTGTAAGAATGCACGATGGCGAAGTGGAATGACCAGGAGAGAAGGCGAGGAAAGGATTGGAGGGAGTGTATGGACGAGAGCGGGAAGGGACTGTCGTTTTTACACAGAGTGAAAACATGGAAAGAGCGGATGCGACGGGGTAGTTTTTTGAGTGTTGCGGTTTTTTTTTGTGAGCTTATGTCCGATGTACAGGTGTTGAAGTATAGGTTTATAGGGTGGTAAAATTTCTTTTTTCTTTTTAATGGGGGTTTAGTTTCACAACTTTTTTATTAGTTTTTATTGTTTTATTTTGCTATGTATATTTTGTATGTAAATTATTTTAATTATGCCAATAAAGGTTATTATTATTATTATATATTAAACACACAAATAGTTGCAGCAGCAGCCACCACCTGTTCGGTGTCAGTCATGACACTGAGGTTCTCGCGAAGTCAGGCGAGAGTGTAGAAGCCTCCTCCGTCTAGTTCCTCGCCTCGAACAACTTCGGCGAGGATCCTCGCCGAAGTTACTCCGCGAGAGTCTGGAGTGGGCATTACTGTATTTTATCGGACGAGTAGCGCCTCCCACCACGCGTCCCTGCTCACTGGTTCACCGGCTAAACAAGTCCGAACCTGTAAATTAGTCGAGTTCATTAGTGGCCGCAAAAATGTCGTTTCGCTGGTCCGAAAAAACAGCTTTTAAAATTTGTTTCCAAATACGCCGAACATGAATGCTTGTGGGATATTAAGTCCCCGCATTATATAAACAAGCAAATGAAACAATGAAGACAATGCAGTGAATATATCAGTTTATTCACTCTACTGCCTTGCGAAATTGCGTAATGCGAACGATTTCTGCGCAGTGGCGAGTAATTTAGCTACTTAATTACTCGATACTCGCCTAAATTACTCGCCTAGTGCGAACTAAGCTTTAGACATGTAAATGCTAGGAGGAAAGGAGCTATTATTATTAATAAATTAATATTTTTTTGAAATATTTTTTATATAAATAATGTATTTTTATATTGTAGGAAATGAATAATATAGAAACTAAAACTGCGGACGTAGATATGGAAATTCAAAATGAGATTAGAAATATTGAAATATGTAAACAGGAAATTAAAGAATTGTATCAAGAAACTCAGGAGTACACTGAAAAAATAAATGCAATAACAATGGAAAAGAAATTGGTAAATATTTGATAAAATTATTAGATTGACGATACACGTATATACTTTATCTCTTATCAATTTTATTTCCATATTGATGTATGGGATCCTTTGTTCTATGGCGGTTTTGGGCGTGAGCCCGTCCTTCCGCCGTCGTTGGTTTTGTTTTACTGTTGTTGTTTTGTTATTTAGTGTGTTGTTGTCGTCTGTTTTTGCTTGTCTTGTCATGTTGTGTTTCGTCATGGTGTTTTTTTTTTCCACTTCAGTGGACTAAGTTCAGTGGACTGGTTCTGGTTCGCTTCGGGTGGGTCCTGTTTTCTTGGTGTGGTTGTCGGCTTCCTTGGTTGGTTCTTGCTCTTCTCCGGTTTGGCTTTTTTCTTGATGTTTCTTCGTTGGATGGTTTCCTCTTCTTCTTGGTCGAGTTTGCGCGTCAGGGCGGTTTCGGTGAGGCTGTAGGCTTCTGTTGCTCTCTTGGCGGCTTCGGTCCCTCTTTTGGGAGCTTCGGTTCTTCTCATGGTGGCGGCTTCGGTGGTAATTTTGGGGGCGGCATCGGTGGTTGTACTTTTGGGGGCGGCATCGGTGGTTGTACTTTTGGGGGCGGCATCGGTGGTTTTTCTTGGGGCGGCTTCGGTTGATTTCTCGGCGTCGGCTTCAGTTGTCTTTTCTAGGGCGGCGTCAGTTGTCTCTCCGGGGGCGGCTACGGTTTGTCTTTTCGGCGGCGGTTACGGTGGTCCTTTCGGCGGCGGTTTCAGTGGGTTTTTCGGCGGCTGTTTCGGTGGGTTTTTCGGTGGCGGTTTCGGTGGGATATTCGGCGGCGATCACGGTGGTCTTTTCGGCGGCGGTTTTAGTGGGTTTCTCGGTGGCGGTTTCGGTGGGCTTTCTCCTTTGCATGATGAAGGTTAACATTTCTCCGATGATGCTGTCCTCCAGGGTGTCCAGGTAGGCTGGGTCAAGGTACATTTCTGCGGCTGCTTCGTTGGGGGTTGTCGTTATAAAGGTGGTCATCTTGCGGCTGCGACGGTCGCTGAGACTATGATGATGATGATTCCATATTGATGATCGATAAAATCAATTTATACTTATGTGTGATGTACTCTCTGTCGAGAGTGTAGGCTACCTCTCGCGCATACTTGAGGAACGAATCGTCACACGTCAAATAGCAGTTTATCGCCGATTCCGAACGGCACTATTTGAGAGGTTTTCTTCATCAAATAGTGGTTTTCTTGGTCTTCTATCTTCATGGTTTTCTTTATCAGAATTACTCGTGGTAGTTTGCCATTGCTTTCCACGAGGTGGCCACAACATAATAATAACCCTATGGGAAAATCAATTTCCGGAACAAATTAATTATTGCTCATTGATTATATATAGACAACAATACCACAGCCACTCTCCCCCCAGTTACTTGCTCGGGAGGAGTAGGGAACGAGACTTTCTTGGTATTGGTGCGCGGAACCCGTGCGTTCGTTCGGAGCGGACGGTCCATAGATGAGGGGATGGGAGGTGGTACTGGCTCAATTTCGGCCTACGAAGCCGGCTGATCCTTATCCGTCTTGGTGATGAAGGCTGGCTTGAGCATCTCCAATGACACTACCTTTTCCTTTCCATCTGTTTTGATGACGAATACCCTACCATTGATTCGTTTTACAACTTCGTGTGGCCCAGTGTAAGGTGTTTCAAGAGTTTTTTTTACCGAGTCTACTCTCTTGAAGACTGCAGCTGTGAATATCTTTGAGTAGGAAGAGGCGTGCCTTGGTGTGATGCGCAGTCGGGGTAGGCCTGATGGCGCGGATGTGCTCTCTGAACTTCTCTATGAAAATCTGGGGGTCGACTAGCGTCGAAAAATTTGCCAGGCAAGCGGAGCGGCGCGCCAAAGAGCTGCTCAGCTGGAGATGCTTGCAGCTCCTCTGTAGACCGTGCGGAGACCAAGGAGGACATTAGGCAGGAGCTCAGGCCGTGGCGTGTGGGAGTTGCACATGGGGGCAGCCTTCAGCGAGCGATGCCAGCGTTCCACTAGACCATTCAATTGTGGATGATAAGGCGTCGTGTAGATCCGCTGTGCCCCGATCAAGCGCGACACTGTAGTGAAGATAGCCGATTCGAATTGGGAGCCTTGATCCGTGGTGACGGTCAGTGGAGTTCCAAATTGGCAGACCCACTGCGTATAGAATGCTGAAGCGACCGTGTCTACGTGCATGTTGTTGAGTGGTATGGCCAGCGGCCATCTGCTGAATCGATTAATAATTGTTGGGCAATATCGCAGATTACCAGCTTTGGGCAGCTCAATGAGGTCCAGGTGGATGTGGTCAAATCGGTCAACTCAGCTGGAGATGCTTGCAGCTCCTCTGTAGACCGTGCGGAGACCAAGGAGGACAGTAGGCAGGAGCTCAGGCCTTGGCGGGTGGGAGTTGCACATGGGGGCAGCCTTCAGCGAGCGATGCCAGAGTTCCACTAAACCATTCGATTGTGGATGATAAGGCGTCGTGTGGATCCGCTGTGCCCCGATCAAGCGCGACACTGTAGTGAAGATAGCCGATTCGAATTGGGAGCCTTGATCCGTAGTGGCGGTCAGTGGAATTCCAAATTGGCAG
Organism: Phosphuga atrata; assembly: GCA_944588485.1. Taxonomy (NCBI): domain Eukaryota; kingdom Metazoa; phylum Arthropoda; class Insecta; order Coleoptera; family Silphidae; genus Phosphuga; species Phosphuga atrata. Next base: position 102,222,847 of record OX155893.1, read on the forward strand.
ACCCACTGCGTATAGAATGCTGAAACGACCGTGTCTACGTGCATGTTGTTGAGTGGTATGGCCAGCGGCCATCTAATGAATCGATTAATAATTGTTAGGCAATATCGCAGATCACCTGCTTTGGGCAGCTCAATGAGGTCCAGGTGGATGTGGTCAAATCGGTTGTTGGGCACTGAAATATGGAGTGGAGTTAAGCGATTGTGACGGCTCACTTTAGCCCGAGGGCAGAGAATACATTCTCTGGCCCAGCGGATAGCATCTCGACGGATTCCTGGCCAAACATAGCGGTCCCATAGCATTTTGGCTGTCGATTTCCCACTCGGATGAGAAAGACCGTGGACGGCGTCGAAGGCGCGTCGCCTGAGACCCTCAGGCACGTACGGCCTAGACCGTCCGCCAGAGATGTCACACTCCACGTCGTGGCCGTCTATTTGCAGGCGCTGCAGGTTGAGCGACGTTGACTCGCGGACTGTGGGCAGCTCCTCACCGTCAAGTTTGGCATTGGAGATGTCCTCGCTCCTGATCGTCGTGGGCATGTGGATGGCGTTGATGCGGGAGAGTGCATCAGCCACAACGTTGTCTTCACCCCTGGTGTGGACTATCTCTGTTGTGAACTGGACGCAGTTGGCGAGGAGAGGCTTTTTCTGGACGCTGCGAGGAGGCATAGGTGATCGGCTTGTGGTCAGTCTGAATAACGAAGTGCCGGCCCTCGAGGATATGCTGGAAGAACCGGACAGCCGCGTATATGGCGAGGAGCTCCCGATCGTAGGTGCTGTAGCGGGTTTCGGCTGGAATTAGCTTGCGTGAAAAAAAAAACAGCGGTCTCCAGGCACCATCTTGCAGCTGCTCCAGAGCGGCTCCGATTGCATTGTCAGAGGCGTCAGTTCTCAGGCAGAGGGCTGATGATGGCGAAAGGAAAGTTGTGCGTACAGCTCGGATAACACCGTTCTTGCAGGCAGCAAGGGCGTCCTCATCGACAGGAGTCCATGGAACTTGGGGCTTGTCGTTCCGCTTGGATTCCTTCAGAAAATCGGTCAGAGATGCCTTGAGCTGTGCGGCACCTGGTATGCACTTCCGGTAGTAGTTGACCATCGACCAGAAAACGACGCAGGTCGGCGATTGTCTCTGGCTTCGAATACGAGGCAATGGCTTGGACTCGCTCCTCTGGTGGATGGTAGCCACTGGCGGTGACCGTGTATCCCAAGTAGACCGAACTGACACTTCTTCGGATTGATGGTCAGTTTATGGGTTGGCAGGATATCGAGCACAGTCGAGAGGTGCCCAAGGTGTTCCTCGTGCGACCTGGAGAAAATAATCAGGTCATCAATAAAACAACCAACAAAGTTTAGGCCAGCGGAGCAGGTTGTCCATATGTCGCTGGAAGGTTTGCGTTGCCTTGCGTAGGCTGGGCGGCATACCGAGAAACTCAAAGAGTCCGAAGGGCATTGTGACCGCAGTCTTTTGGATATCTGCGTGGGCAACAGGGATCTGGTGGTAGGCGCTCACCAGGTCGATTGTGGAGAAGACTGAGCAGCCGTGAAGACGCTGGAGGATGCTGTTGCCGTGAGGAACAGGATAGGGGTCTGGTGTTGTGCGGTCGTTGAGTATCCTGTAGTCTCCCGTAGTTCACCAACCGCCGAGCTTCTTTGGAACCATGTGGATGGGGCTGGCCTACTAACTACTGGAGGGACGGATGACGCCTTGATGCAGCAGCAGGTCAAAATCCTCCTTGGCAGCCTTCAGTTTCTCACTTTAGACGACGTAGACGATCGGAAACTGGAGGGCCCGTGGTTTCAATGTAGTGAGCGACGGCATTTGTGACGGGGATTGTGTTTGGCCTTGTGACGTCAACATAGCGGTTGAGCAGATCGACGTATACTTTATCCTGGTCACTGGTGCAAACGGTTTGGTTGATGGTGGATACCGAGTGGATAGTGGTTTCAGCAAGCTGGCCCCTGGATGTGAGCGACGTAAGCGGGTCGATGAGGCACCTTCCCTTGAGGTCCAGAAGCAGTGCGTGAGGGGAGAGGAAGTCTGCACCAATGATTGCCGTCTGTACATCTGCGATTACGAACGACCATTGGAAATCTCGTCGAAGATTGAGGTTGAGCGTTGCTGTCCGTAGGTGTGGATAGAGGTTCCATTCGCTGCATAGAGCTGGAAGTCAGTCGTCTGGTACTTCCTGGAGATGGCGGTCTTTGGAACCAGCGAGATCACCGAGCCGGAGTCGACAAGTAATTTCATGCTCGTTGTCTTGTCGAATAAATGAAGCCTGTATTTCTTGAAGAGGCGGTCGCTGGTGCTGGAGCTGTCGCCGGCCGACTAGACGGTCGACAGCGTTGTTAGTTTCCCAATGGCTGTCGGGAGTTGTATGAGCATGGAGACTCACAGTTCCGGGCGTTATCACCAAACCGCCGGTGGTAAAAGCACGACGCGCCCGTGGACGTGGAGCGATTACGGGAGCGTAATCTTCTACGATTGCGTTCACCCTCCTGGAAATGGTTCACAATGCTCGTATTCAGAGAGACCAACTCAGCCATTGCCAGCTTAAGGACGGCGATCTCCCTGGCGAGACCATCTAGGGCTTCGGGCTGCAGACGATGAGGCGATTTGGACCTAGCCCGAGTGTGATCCGCTGCCATAACTGTCGGTAGGCATTGCGGACTGGGCGGTAACATCACCGGGTGTTTACTGGACAGACATGCCGGGTTTCTGCAGTTGTGGGTCGCTCGATTTCCTTGTCGGAAAGCGCTGGAGTGGCATCGGAAACTGAAGATTAACTTAATTTCGTACTAACGGCACTGGACACGTGTTTCGCTAGGTCGAAGATTTGCGGCTGGAATCACGTCGGGGTCACCAGTTATGGGAAAATCGATTTCCGCAACAAATTAATTATAGCTCATGGATTATATAGACAACAATATTTATTAACAAGCTAACATACAATGTTTGCACGTGGCAAAGGTTTATTACGCGGCGTGTCACACAACTACTCGCCTCGGTGGTCGGCGGAATAAGGGGTGAGTCTTCGTCCAGTTTTTCCCTCCTGACTGTTGGCGGCGAGTTCGTCCGCCCGCTCTGGGCGCGAGTTAGTGGCGGAAAGATGAACTCACTGTGATGGTGTCGCCACAACCCTGGCGCCGATTTTGCCATCTACAGGAGCCATGTACAGGAGAACGGTGGCTTATTTTTCACAATGTCCAGGAATTGAACCGGGGACTTGCGGCTCCAAAGTCCGACACCTTGACTAATAGGCCACCAGCGCGTCCTAGGCCACAGCATAGTTCCGTGAATAATTTCAGGGTTTGTCCGGGGATTAAACCCGGGAACTCAGGTATATCGAGCGGATGCGTTCACCACTACACCACTGTGACAATGGATATGTTCCGATATACACTGCGAGCACTGTTCAGTGCTCTTACTGGGAAGAAATTCGTTCCGTTATGGACTGACAGTATACTGCCGCAGTATCCTAGGGCAATATATGACGTCATAAATAGTCACCATTTTCGTACTGTGAGCACTGGCGCTTTCGAGGTAAGGTGCTCTCAGTGCTTTGATCATTATTATTATTGAATATTGCTATGGCAGTTAATGACATGGAAAATATAAAAAAATTGCGTTTGTTGCAGTGTGAAACCAATACTTTGTACGAATTGAAAGTTGCTGATGAAATTTATAATCGTGCATCCATCGGTAAATATTACATAACATAACCTTTAAATTTTCTCGATATCTTGCAGACATGGTTTCAATTCAATTGACAATTAACTTGAATATTCAATTTTTAAATATAACTACATTCAAACAATAATTTTTCTTGTTGACAGTTGCCAGTATACTGGACTGCGTTCCGTTTTAAACAGTAACCAGTATAGATAACTATAAAGGAACGGCTTCGCAGTATACTAAATTGACGTCACGCCTTACAGTGCTCGCAGTGTATATCGCAACATACCCAATATAATATAATTGGTGAAACCATCCTACGTTATAGAAAATCATACAAACTTAAAACAAACGGAACACAGCATAAATATATTCAACACATTATATAAATATATTCAGCCTTTCCGGAGCTCTATAACAATTATTGAGTCTTTATAGGACTACCAAAACCAAATCTCACATGAAATTTGTAAGTTATTTTATAGCTTTTAGTCCACTTTCGTGGCACTCAACAAAAAACCATAAAAATAACATTGTTTTAAGCTCATGTCTTTCCGATACCTTAAGTGGATAGCCATCTGTGGACGCATTTTGAGATTTATCTCTCATTAGCACAACTTTGCTTCCAAGATCAATAATTTATAAACCACTCACTTGAAAACCCATGTGGTGTTTAGGGTTAGATGTTTATAATTTTGACATTTTGTGAGAGAGACACATGAGTCATGAGACATGACTATCAAAACAAATCTCACATGAAATTTGTAAGTTATTTTATAACTTTTAGTCCTCTTTCGTGGCACTCAACAAAAACCATAAAAATAGCATTGGTGGTCCTAAAAAGACTCAATAATTGCTATAGAGCTCCGGAAAGGCTGAATATATTTATATAATCAGGCTGTGTTCCGTTTGTTTTAAGTTTGTATGATTTTTTATAACGTAGAATGGTTTCACCAATTCTATCTTATCAGTTCAATCAATAACCTGCTCATGTCTCTCTCACAAAATGTCAAAATTATAAACATCTAACCCTAAACACCACATGGGTTTTCAAGTGAGTGGTTTATAAATTATTGATCTTGGAAGCAAAGCTGTGCTAATGAGAGATAAAACTCAAAACGCGTCCACAGATGGCTATCCACTTAAGGTATCGGAAAGACATGATCTGTTATTTTTATGGTTTTTGTTGATTGCGACGAAGGTGGACTGAAAGCTGTAAAATAACTTACAAATTTCATGTGAGATTTGTTTTGGTAGTCCTGAAAAGACTCAGTAATTGTTATAGAGCTTCCGGAAAGGCTGAATATATTTATATATTCAGGCTGTGTTCCGTTTGTTTTAAGTTTGTGTGACAATATCAATTTATATCGACATGGTATTCGCTCCGTGTATAACCGCGCTTAGCGCCACCCGTGGCCAAAAAGACAACTTCGTCTCCAATAATAGTGTATTAAAACAACAACGAAAAATAATTAATTTTATGAAATATACAATATATACACTATAAACTAAAATACAATCTCGCATTTCCGGCAGATTTTACGTTGTCATAACTTGTGAACGGCTCACCACAGAGATTTCTAGTATTCACCAATCGATTCAGCGTCCCAAAATTAGTCGGAGAACGTATATAATATTCCCTGGGAAGCTTTCAGTTAAGAAATACACCATCTCGCTGATTGATCCCGACTGATTTCACGCTATCATATCTTTTGAACGGCTCACCACAGAGACTTCTAGTCTTCACCAATCGATTCAGCGTCCCAAAATTAGTAGCAAAACGTATATAATATTCCCTAAAAAAAACTTTCAGTTAAGAAATACCATCGACTCGGTGAGGCTAGTCTGCGGAAACGACGAAATGCGAGAAAATCGATTTTGTCAAAATCTATATTTTTTTAGTTACAGCAAAATTTAAAAACGCTTCTGAAAGCATTTTTGCTGCTGATTGCAAATAAGCAAATTATATTTCGCTAGCTTTTTCCGTTCACTATCGCCTGCAAGAATTGAAGAAATTTTTAAGAAATTTTGGCGCTCGAGTAGAGATCTCGCAAAGTCGTGAATTTCGCGCGGACAATCTTAGTGTATTAACAGGAAAATGACCTTCTGGAAATGATGCCGCAATCCGTTTTTGATTATCTGCAACCGTTTCCGAGATATCTACTTAGCAAATCGCGAATCGGGTAAATTTCAGTTTGAAATTAATCGACGAATTATTGAATATTTCCGGAGAATTTACACATCGACTTGTTTGTCTTGTCGTGTAGTTTCTGTGTGCCTAAAATAATTTCGCTGCTCTTTACCGTTTTCGAAAAAATCGAAAAAAACCGAAAAAGCACATATTTTTCGAACGAAATGATGGAAATTTTGTCGAAATTTTTTTTGAAAATTTTTTCGTGATTTTTTTTTTTTTGTTATACGAAGGAAATTGAAGTTCTGAAAACGGTTTTCCAGTTTATTTCGCTCTAAAGTTACAAATAAACAAATTTTATATTTTTTTTCGCTGTACACAATCTCACATTTCCTACTGATTTTACGCAGTCATAACTTTTGAACCGCTTACCACAGAGACTTCTAGTCCTCACCAATCGATTCAGCGTCCCAAAATTAGTCGCAGAACGTATATAATATTCCCTGGGAAGTTTTCAGTTAAGAAATACCATCGACTCGGGAAGTCTACACCGCGGAAACGACGAAATGCGAGAAAATCGATTTTTTCAAAATCGTTATTTTTTGTCACATAAAAATTTAAAAACTTTTCTGAAAGCATTTTTGGAGTTAATTGCATATATGCAAATTATATTTCGCTAGCTCTTTCGGTTCCCTTTCGCCTGCAAAAAGTGTAGAAATTTTTATGAAATTTCGGCGCTCTAGTGGAGATTTCGGAAAGTCGTGAATTTCCCGCAGACAGTCTTAGTGTATCCATAGGAACGTGACCATCTGAAAACGATGCCGCAATCCGTTTTTAATTCTCTGCAACCGTTTCCGAGATATCTACTTAGCAAATCGAGAATCGGGTAAATTTCAATTTAAAATTTATCGACGAATTATTGAATATTTCCGGACAATTTATACATCGACTTGTTCGTCTTGTCGTGCAGTTTCTGTGTGCCCAAATTGATTTCGCTGCTCTTTACTGTTTTCGAAAAAAATCGAAAAAGAACGAAAAAGCGTGTATTTTTCGAACGAAATGATGGAAAATTTTTGTCGAAAATTTTTTTGCAACTTTTTTTCTGATTTTTTTTTGGTTACTCGAGGGAAATCGAAGTGCTGAAAACGTTTTTACAGTTTATTTCGCTCTAAAGTTACAAATAAACAAATTTTATATTTTTTTTCGCTGTACACAATCACACATTTTCTACTGATTTGAAGCTGTCATAACTTTTGAACTGCTCACCACAGAGACTTCTAGTCTTCACCAATCGATTCAGCATCCCAAAATTAGTCGGAGAACGTATATAATATTCCCTGGGAAGTTTTCAGTTAAGAAATACCATCGACTCGGGAAGTCTACACCGCGGAAACGACGAAATGCGAGAAAATCGATTTTGTCAAAATCGTTATTTTTTGAGTCACAGCAAAATTTAAAAACGTTTCTGAAAGAATTTTTGTTGCTGATTACAGATATGCAAATTATATTTCGCTAGCTCTTTCGGTTCACTTTCGCCTGCAAAAATTGAAGAAATTTTTATAAAATTTCGGCGCTCTAGTGGAGATCTCGGAAATTCGTGATTTTCCCGCGAACATTCTCAGTGTACCTATACGAAGATGACCTTCTGAAAACGATGCCGCAATCCGTTTTTAATTATCTGCAACCGTTTCGGAAATATCTACTTAGGAAATCGAGAATCGGGTAAATTTCAGTTTGAAATTTATTGACGAATTATTGAATATTTCTGGACAATTTGTACATCGACTTGTTTGTCTTGTCGTGTAGTTTCTGTGTGCCCAAAATAATTTCGCTGCTCTTTTCCGTTTTCGAAAAAATCGAAAAAAAACGAAAATGCATGAATTTTTCGAACCAAATGATGGAAAATTTTTGTCGAAATTTTTTTTGCAAATTTTTTTCTGATTTTTTTTTGGTTACTCGAGGGAAATCGAAGTGCTGAAAACGGTTTTCCAGTTTATTTCGCTCTAAAGTTACAAATTTTATATTTTTTTTCGCTGTACACAATCACACATTTTCTACTGATTTGAAGCTGTCATAACTTTTGAACTGCTCACCATAGAGACTTCTAGTCTGCACCAATCGATTCAGCGTCCCAAAAGTAGTCGGAGAACTTATATAATATTCCCTGGGAAGCTTTCAGTTAAGAAATACCATCGACTCGGGAAGTCTACACCGCGGAAACGAAGAAATGCGAGAAAATCTTTTTTTCAAAATCTTTATTTTTTTAAGCACAGCAAAATTTAAAAACATTTCTGAAAGCATTTTTGCTGCTTATTGCAAATATGCAAATTATATTTCGCTAGCTCTTTCCATTCACTATCGCCTGCAAGAATTGAAGAAATTTTTAAGAAATTTCGGCGCTCGAGTAGAGATCTCGGAAATTCGTGAATTTCGCGCGGACAATCTTAGTGTACTAATAGGAAAATGAACTTCTGAAAATTATGCCGTAATCCGTTTTTGATTAACTGCAACCGTTTCCGAGATATCTACTTAGCAAATCGAGAATCGGGTAATTTTCAGTTTGAAATTTATCGACGAATTATTGAATATTTCCGGACAATTTACACATCGAATTTTTCGTCTTGTCGTGTAGTTTCTGTGTGCCCAAAATGATTTCGCTGCTCTTTACCGTTCTCGAGAAAATCAAAAAAAACCGAAAAAGCATGTATTTTTCGAACGAAATGATGGAAATTTTTTGTCGAAATTTTTTTGCAAATTTTTTTCGTGATTTATTTTGGTTACACGAAGGAAATCGAAGTGCTGAAAACGGTTTTCCAGTTTATGTCGCTCTAAAGTTACAAATAAACAAATTTTATATTTTTTTTCGCTCTACACAATCTCACATTTCCTACTGATTTGACGCTGTCATAACTTTTGAACCGCTCGATTCAGCGTCCCAAAATTATTTGGAGAACGTATATAATATTTCCTGGGAAGCTTTCAGTTAAGAAATACCATCGACACGGGGAGTCTAGACCGCGGAAACGACGAAATCCGAGAAAATCGATTTTGTCAAAATCGTTATTTTTTTAGTCACAGAAAAATTTAAAAACGTTTCTAAAAGCATTTTTGTTGCTGATTACAGATATGCAAATTATATTTCGCTAGCTCTTTCGGTTCACTTTGTCCTGCAAAAAGTGAAGAAATTTTTATGAAATTTCGACGCTCTAGTGGTGATCTCGGAAAGTCGTGAATTTCGCGCGGACAGTCTTAGTGTATCGATAGGAAAATGACCTTCTGAAAACGATGCCGCAATCCGTTTTTAATTATCTGCAACCGTTTCCGAGATATCTACTTAACAAATCGCGAATCGGGTAAATTTCAGTTTGAAATTTCTGAACGAACTTTGAATTTTTCCGGACAATTTACACATCAATTTGTTCGTCTTGTCGTGTAGTTTCTGTGTGCTGAAAATGATTTCGCTGCATTTTACCGTTCTCGAAAAAACGACAAAAACCGAAAAAGCACATATTTCTCGAACGAAATTATGGAAAATTTTTGTTGAAACTTTTTTTGTAAATTTTGTTGTGATTTTTTTTTTGTTACCCGAAAGAAATCCAAGTGCTGAAAATGATTTTCCAGTTTATTTCGTCCTAAAGTTACAAATAAACAAGTTTTATATATTTTTTCGCCATACATCATCTCGCATTTCATTATTAATACATTTTTTCTCAAACCCTATGTTTTTTTATTTTAGAATTTGGAAATTTTGGTTAGCAAGCAAAGAAAATTGAAAGTATACGCGGAATTGGCGCGAGGACGAACACCGTACGCAATTTACAAAACCTTATCTGCAGCAAACAATGCTTACGACAGAGAAAAGGAAACGAATAATAAATTGTTAATCGTCGTGGAAAACTTAATCACCGAATTCCCTGGACACAAGGAGTGTCTTGAAGATATCCAAACAACACTTCAATTGCCCGCTCTATATATTTAAACTATTTATCTCGATGTTTTTGATAATGATACATTTTTGTGAAATGAAATTTATTATTTTATTTTAGAATTTGGATTATTAAAACACTCTTGGCATTAGACAGATAACTGTGGAAATTCATATATATATATATATATATATATATATATATATATATATATATATATATATATATATATATATATATATATATATATATATTTATATATATATATATATATATATATATATATATATATACAGGGTGTTTCATAAATGTACAGAAATTCTAGGACGTGTTCTAGAGGCGAAAATAAGAAAAAAAGTTCCTATAAAGATGTGTCCAAATGGCCTGATGGAGGCCGATATTCATTCACCTGCACCGCACCTACACCCCTCCCGCCCCTAGAAATCCTCATATTGTTATGGTGACAGCTCATCAGCTACGATTCTCCATTAATATTTGGTTTGGTATTGTTGGCAATGTATTAATCGGTCTCCATAATTTTCCAGGGCGGTTGACCGGAGAAGTTTGTCGACATTTTTTATCATGAATTTTTCTAAGGTTTTTGAATGAACTTCCTCTTTTGACTAGGCGCCAAATGTGGTTCGATGCTTCACGATGGTGCACCTGCACGATTTAGCGCATTAGCGAGAGCTCACCTACATAACGCTTCTCCATTAAGGTGGATAGGTCGAGGCGATCCAGTTGCTTGGTCAGCAGGATCACCAGACATGAACACCTTACTAATTACTATTTAATTACTTTTTTTTGGGTTCACTTAAAAAACTTCTAACTCTTAAAACTCTAAAAAAGTCTATGAAACGGAAGTGGCGGATCTCGCAGAACTGCAGCGTAGTGTGAAAAATGGATGTGCAATCATTCAGGAATTTTGGAACGTGTTTTAAGATCATTACTGCGACGTGCTGAGGCTAGTTTTGAGGGACGGCAATTTGAACAACTATTGTGAGGTAACGTAAAGTGAAAGAGAGATACCAACAAAGGATCAAGGAACGTATGACAGAGCTAGATGCTGGTGAAACCAATATAATAGTAGAACAAGGGTGGGAAACAATAAGAGAAGGTATCACAAAAACAGCAGAAACAGAAGTTGGGTACAGAACAAAAAAGTCAAAGGTAGCATGGTGGGATGAGGAATGCAGAAAAGCAGCAGAGAAAAGAAATGAATCCGGAAATAAACTTATACAAAGGCCAACAAGAAATAGAAGAGAAGAGCTAAGAATACTAAGAAATCAAGAATAGGAAGAAAAAATAGGAAGAAAACTAAGAATACGAAGAACTTAGAAGGAACAAGGGGGTGCAAGGTGACCAAGGCTAAACAACATTGAAGAAGACGCCAAACAAATATTGTAAGTTCGAAATTGGAAAACGACAGCAAGGCAACGAGACGACTGGAGACAGAAAATTCGGAAGGCACAGGTCCAAATGGGATTTTAGCGCCACGAAGAAGAAGAAGAAGATTCTGAGGTTAATATTACGTTTATGTGCTAATAGACCTTTTCATAGTTGAAATTTTTTATGCGCATGAGTCTATTTCCGCACCAATGTTTTCGGTCACTTTTTTGACGTATAACCAGTGAAAATACAAGATGTGCCCGAAACAATTCCCACCCGTTTGAAACTAGGCGGACGCGCATACGCTTAACTAACCGTAAAAAGGTCTGTTCAAACTGAAATAGAGATTTGTTTTCTTTGACTGGATTTTTGACTACAAGATTATGAGAAAAAAGTAAATTGTGTTGCCTAAGTTATAAAAGCAAATTTATAATTCCCAACATTTTAATAACGTTTCTTACAATATAAATTCCTTCTTCCTTTATCATCATTCTCATGAATGACGGCGTTTTGTCCATTCATACTTAATATACTACATTAGTACTATAAGTATAAATTAATATTTTTGTCACAAACTTCCTGCGATTTTCTCGACAATTATTACACGCTTAATAGCCGTCCTACTGCTACATACAAATTATTTTGTTTTTATTCCTCTGTCCGCCTTAATATATTTATTTTGAAAATACTTTAACATGCGCGCATATTTACACACCGGATGTTATTTACTCGCGAATTATTAATGCTCGCGATTTACTTCCGCCATTTGTTCATGACAAACGCAAAAAGTTTCAACGAGAATAAATTGGTCTTTCATGTTGTCTTTTTATTTGAAATAATTCATGACAAAATTTGAATAGTGATATATATTATAAATGGTGAGACAACTAAATAATTGAAATCTAAATTTGATATATCTTGTCGTTTATTATTAGTTTGTTTCTTCTTGCGAATGGGTCACTTAGGACCACGCGGAATCAACGTTTGTTGAGCCTTCCTCCATGCCCAATAGCTCCTCATATGCATGGATTGTTGTAGTTTCTGTTCCTCCGACCATGCACGTCGTGTTGGTTTCTTCTGTTCTTCTTCAAATCCCCTTGTGTGAACAATATTCCTGATCACATTTCTAATCAGCAGATCTGGCGATTCCATCTCCCCTAGGTCCCTCTCCACTTGTTTGTACCACTTTGGTCTTGTACGTTTGTTCAATTTGTGGATTCGGTAAGTAAGTCTTGTGTGATTCATTCTTTCCAAGTGACCCAAAAATTGAATTCGTCTCATTCTCATGGTATCGGTAAGTTTAGAAATGTTTCGATATATTTCAGAATTGTGTTTGGGATAGTGTATGCTAGCGGTCGGGGAACTTTATGAACCATTACCCCAAAATATTTTTGCGTAAGTTAATACCCCCTCATTTTGAAAAGAAGAAAATCAATGTTAATTTAAATTAAACTTTATTGAATTAATTTACACGACAAATAAAAAATGTAACATGAAAATAGTAAGTGTGTAAAATTAATTGAAAACTTTCCCCTTCCATGTTTTGGAGAAATGATGTGAATGAGAATTGATGAAAATGAAGAACTTCACAATGATATGCTTTTGTTGAAACGAAAGAAAGTTTAAGGACTTCAGTAGTGAGTATTCCCTCCTCTGGCCGTGACAACAGCTTGCAAACGACGTGTCATGCTCTGGATCAGATTTTGGGTCGGCAAGTTGTCGAAATACCGAAACTATTGAGAATTTTAAGACTTCTGGTGTTGAATAAGACAGCTAGTGTTGATCAATTCCTCGTCATTCTCAAGTGTTATGACTTTAAAACACGACAACTTGACATATTTTGCATGAATTTGTGTCATGAATTGAAGACATCAATTTGTTCCATAGTCTAGTAAGGGCAAAGGTCTCACTAAACCTCACGATCGAAAGGAACAAACTTATGCATTCGCCTAAATTCTCAACATCAGAAGACCTAAACCAAAAGAAAGAGAAGTATCAGGCAGGAACTAAAGAAGATATTAGAGCCAACCGAAAATTTAAGAAGATTGCATATCAACACACTCACAAAGAAGATATACGTTGTCTGTTAGAAAAGTATCCAACCTTTAGCCGGTAAAAAAAAACTGGCATACCTGGAGCGTTGGAAACCTAATCACCCTCCAAGTAGTCTCCTTGGTACTCCACACACTTCTCCCAGCGGTGCCGCCATTATTGGAAGCATTCCGAAAAAGCCTCTTCCGGAATCGACTTTAGCTCGGCTGTCGTTGCAGCCATAATGTCCTCTCTTGTCTGAAATCGCGTTCATTTCAATGGCCTCTTTACTTTGGGGAAGCCAGAAGTCGCAGGGGGCCATATCCGGAGAATAAGGAGCCTGTCAAAAAAAATTGTGAACTAAGTGCGAAGAATGTGCTTGGGCATTGTCGTGATGGAGTCGCCAATTTCCTGACGACCACAACTCCACTCGCTTGCGCCGCACAGCATCACGTAGGCGACGTAGAGCATCCCTATAGTACTCTTTGGTGATTGCTTGACCCTGTGGTGTGTACCCATGGTGTACCATTCCGCGGGAGCCAAAGAAAGCAGCCAGCATCACTTTGACGTTGCTGCGCACTTGGCGGACCTTCCTTGGTCTTGATGACGTGGAATGTTTCCACTGTGACTACTGGGATTTGGTTTCAGGGTCGTACCCGAACACCCAGGACTCGTCACCAGTGATTATGGTGTTCACGAAGTCGGGGTTACTGTTTATGTAGTCCAGCATGTCCTGTGAGACTTCAACATGAACTTGCTTTTGCTCCGCCGCCAGCTGCTTCGGCACGAATTTCGCCACCACTCTCTTCATGGCCAAATCTTCGGTCACAATGGAATGCGCCGATAAAGTGCTGATGCTCACCTCTTCCGCAATTTCTCAGATAGTCACACGACGGTCTCGCATCACCGCAGCGCAGCGTTCACTTTGGCAATGACATTGTCATTTCGGTATGTTGATGGTCGACCAGAGCGTGGCTCGCTTTCCACCGATGTGCGGCCGTCTTTGAACCGGTTGTACCGCTCCTTAAACTGTGTGATGCCCATAGCATCGTTACCGAAAGCCGTCTGAATCTTCCGAATGGTTTCCACCTGGTTGTCGCCCAGTTTCTGGCAAAATTTGATGCAGTAGCGCTGCTCCAGTCGTTCCGACATTTTACTTGCATTGAAAAACCGACGACACTACACACTACGTCACTAGAACACTGCTCGACAGCAACTGACGCTATGTACAGGCGGGAAAAAAATTCACGCATGCGCACGAAGGTTCAAGTTCGGCTCATGCAAGCGCGCTTGATTCAAATCCATCAGGTTTTCAAAATAAAAAATAAGGTCTGGTACTTTTCTAACAGAGTAGTATACAAACCACGAAATCAAAAATAAAATTGAATATCGAGCACTGCGCGGATGGACGGATTTGGTTGAAACTTTTTTCGTCTTACAGCTTGAAGTTTCGACTGTAAGTCCAGCAATTTGCAAAATTCTAACTCGACTAGTTGAGTCAAAATAAAGGGATGAGTAAAAGTCTACTAAACTGAGTCCTAGATTAAGTTTTTAATTAATTAGATAAAAACGGAGCGAATTTCTTCCAATCTTTGCACACTTAAAATTTCTGCAAATTTTTTATGTTATGCAGAAATGCATCCATTTACTTTCTAAAACTGAAACACAAGGGTTCCTAAACCACATCTACCATGCTCTCTTGAAGATTTTATTTATGTCAAAATATTGTATGTTGTTATAATATTTATGTTACATAAATATAAATAATAATAAATATAAATAATATTTGTTACATTGCATATTTCGGGTAGTTTTGGCACCCCAACCCCCCTCGAATTGCGAATTTCTTCCAATTTTTCCACACTTAATCCGCAAAGTTTTTGCATATTTTTCGTCAATTTTCAATGTTGGATCATCATATGTTTTTTTGGAAATTCTGGACTCTGAACTGGACTCGACTGGTCTGGTTGACTGACTGCTGGATAAACTGAACTTCTAGCTGAGTCTGGTTGACTGGGTCCACTGGCTGGACCGATGTGACTGAGTCTACTGGCTGGACCGGTGTGAATGAGTCCACTGGCTGGACTGGACTGGACTCGATGATTGGTTGCGCCTGACTGTTGAACTGAACTGGAGTCGACTTGAATGCGCCTGACCTTCGGTTGCTTATTCTGTTTATTCGGGGGTCCAGGTATTTATATTATGTCCAGGTATACTGGTCCCTCATCTGGGGGTTATTATTTTTCTATATTCGGCAATTTGTTGTTTTGGCGATTACCGATTCTCGGGAAAAACATCTTGTCGTAATTTCCCCGGGGATTACACCATTGACCCTAATAAAATATGTTCGGAAATTCGTCCGAAAAATATTTGGGTAATAAGTTAAGAAGTAACAGTTAAGAAATGCACCCATTTACTTTCTAAAACTGACACACAAGGGTTCCTAAACTCCACATCTACCATGCTCTCTTGAAGATAGTCGTCTCTACTCGTCCCTCCTGATTTCAAAATAATATTTATGTTATATTTTGCATATTTCGGTTAGGTTTGAAGCCCCAAACCGTCTCCCCCTCCCTGGCTACGCCCATGTCATAAGGCTATCGACATTTAATTGCAATTATTTCTTAATTAATCGATTCATTATTCAACACATTATACCTCACATTTATTTGAAAAAAATAAGCGAAAATATCATAGTTTTTCCATGAATCTTATCAACGTTTGTACAAATTTTGTCCGTTTTTTTTCTTTGCTAATTGTTTTTGCACAAACTTGTGCAAACAAATATTCACAAATATTTTTCAAGAAATATTCTTCATATTCTTGTTATAACTTTTGTTGTTTCTATATTTTTTTAACATATTTTATTATTTTTCTACGAATCATCAATTTTCCTACTTATCAGCCATTTCAGTAATCTGTTATTCACAACATAAAGAGGCAAACACATGGACGATTTATACAAATAAACCAGCACATAAAACTACTGACAAACTCATAGACCAGTGGTTCTCAAACTGGGAGCCTCGGCACCCTGGCAATAATCAAGAAATGTAAAAAAATGTTAAAAGAAAATTAGATGAGGAGCTAAACGAATTTGAGTTTCTACTTTTATTGCTGAATTATGGACAATTGGCTAAAATCTAAAATCTTTAAAACGGAAAGGTGATGAACTCACTGAAGCTTCTGAAGCGACTGATTCAATGACAACCAGCATCGTCGGAGGAGACGAAATATCTCAGGAGAAACCTGCGAGTCTAAATAATTCAAGTTCGTCTGCCTCAGTTCGCTAAAACGCAACTAACGACCAAAAGATAATCCTAGCAAAATAAGGAAATATGATCCTAGCTACTTCACATTGTTGGGCTTTGTTTCTGTTGTGAACTAATAAGCACCGGAAGGGCAATGCGTTATCTGTCATGAAATTGTTTCTAACAGCTGTTTGGCTCTATCCAAATTAAAAAGGCATCTGGACTGCAATCAATCTGATTTAGTACATACAGGTGAAGAAATCTTCAAACGCTGCACTACATCTTCAGGTCATCCATGGTAGAGACAATTTTTTAAAATTAAATTGAAAACGCAACTGAAGCTTCATTTATTGTCAGTTCACACATAGCAAAATCTGGAAAGCCCCATACTATTACCGAGACACTGATTAAACCTTGCGCCAAGGATGTTGAAAGTTGCATTTTAGGTTCAGACGTGGCCAAGAAGATTGATACTGTGCAGCTGTCAAATAGCATATAAGCAAACACATTTACACAATTTTAGATTCTGTGGAGAACGAGCTTATAAGAAAATTTAAAATTTGTATTTTTTTAGTTTACAGCTTGAAGAAAGTGCCAACGTTGCGGGACTTGCTGTTTTTCTTGTGTTTGTAAGGTATCCATTCGAAATGCAAATAGAAGAACTTTTGATGAGTGAATTGCTTGAAAGTTACACCACTGGCGACAAAAGTTTTGAAGTTATTGACAAATATTTACAGAAAAATGATTTGAAATGGGACAAGTGTGTTGATATTTGCAGCGATGGATCGACTGCAAATTTTCTGACGTATATTAACACATTGTAGTCCGTAACCATACACGTAGACTATAAAAAAGCGTTCGATTCTATCGAACTCTAGGCAATCGTTACTGCCATGAATAAAGTCAGAATCGACTCACGGTATTCACAATTAATTCGACAAATATAACAAAATTCCACTTTTCAAGTGACAGTACATGAAAAGTTGACTACAGCGAAGATCAAGATAGGACGAGGAGTCAGGCAAAGAGACACCATATCACCAAAGCTGTTTACACTCGCTTTAGAAGACGTTTTTAAAAAGATGCCTTGGGAGAAGAAAGGCATAAGCATAGATGGCAAATATCTAAATCACTTACGTTTCGCCGATGATATTATATTAATATGCTCAGATATCCAAGAACTTAAAGACATGCTAGACCAGGGGTTCCCAAAGTGCGGCCCGCGGGAAAAATGCGGCCCGCGAACCTTGTGAATGTGGCCCGCGATGTCGATCATCATCATCAATGGCGCTATAGCCCGAGTCGGGCCTTGGCCTCCTGAATGCTCCGTCTCCAGTTTTCTCGGTCCAATGACCGCGTCCTCCACGTTGCAAATTTCAGAAGCGATCTGCTGTCTCCGTCAATGGAATCCTCCCAGCGTTTTCTTGGTTTTCCGACTGGTCTTTTTCCTTCCGCTTTTCCTTTTTGTACTCGCTTGGGTATTCTTCCGTCTTCCATTCGCTGTACATGACCAGCCCACTGTAGCTTTCGGAGTTTGATGAGAGTGGAGACTTCTGGGTCCTCAAAAATAGCATACAATTCCTTATTGTACCGAATTCGCCATGCGCCTTGTTCTCTCACCGGTCCGAGGATTCGTCGCAATACCTTTCTTTCAAAAGCATTGACCATTTTTTCTGATGCCTGTATAAAGGTCCACGTTTCACTGCCATAGCAGAGTACAGGTCTTATTATTGTTTTGTAGATTCGCAGCTTCGTTTTTCTGTGCACGTCTTTACATTTGATTATAGGAAGTACCGAATAATATGTCTTGTTTGCTATCATTATGCGTCTTTTTATTTCGTTGATTTCATTGCCGTCTTTGGAGAGATTGGCTCCCAGATATATGAAATTGTCCACATTTTCTATGTTATAGTTTGCTATCGTTAGATTTTGTCTGATTGGCGTGTTTCTTCGTGATTGTACCATAACTTTCGTTTTGTTTTCATTCATGCGTAACCCTACTTCTAGTGCTGCCGTGTCAAGATTAGCGAATACTTCCTTGGCGTCTAGTTTTGAGCGCGCCATTATGTTTATGTCATCTGCGTAAGCTACTATTTGGGTTGATTTAAATAATAGCGTCCCCCTGGTGTCAACAGGGAGTTTTCGTACGACATATTCCAAAGCCAGATTAAACAGTGTGGGTGCAAGGCCATCTCCTTGCTTCAGCCCTGAGAACGTTAGGAAGCTTGTTGTCAGCTCGTTCTGGATTCTTACTTGGCATGTTGAGTTGGTCATTGTAAGCCTTGTCAGTCGAACGAGTTTCGCTGGTATTCCCAGTTCCAGCATTATCGTGTACAGTACACTTCTGTCGATACTGTCATAAGCTTGTTTAAAATCTACGAATATTTGGTGCACATCGATGTTATATTCCCAGCATTTCTCTAGCACCTGCTTTACTGAGAAAATTTGATCCGTAGTTGATCGTCCGGCTCTGAATCCTCCTTGGTATTCTCCAATTATATTTTCGGCATAGGGTTTAATTCGAGACTCAATGATCTTCGTCAAGATTTTATAGCATGTGCACAGCAATGAAATCCCTCTATAGTTTTCGCAGCACAGTTTGTCGCCCTTTTTGTATATCGGACATATAATGCTTTTTCGCCAATCGTCAGGTAGTGTTTCCTGTGTCCATATTTGTAGCAGCAAGGTGTGAATTTTTGTAGCTACGCATTCGCAACCGCTCTTCAGGAGTTCGGCTGGAATGTCGTCTATGCCCGGCGCCTTGTTGTTTTTTAATTTGTTGAGGGCATCTTTTACTTCTTCTACTGTAGGGAGGCTCACTATATTTTCGTCAGTAGCTGCCTCGGTCAAGTTGTCAGTTACGGTAGTGGACGGTGGTGAATTCGGGTTAAGCAACTGTTGGAAATATTGCCCCCATCTCGTCTTTATCTCCTCTGTGCTGCTAATAATGCCTCCTGCAGCGTCCTTGCATAGGCTCGTACTTGGTTGAAACCCTCGTTTTTGGTTTTTAACTATTGCATATGCCGCTTTTGTGTTATTTGACTTAAAATGTTCGTCCATTTTGCATAGCTCGTCATTCAGGTACTTTCTTTTCTTCTTTCTACAAATGTTGTTTGCAGATCGTCTGAGTTCGTCAAATATGTCTCTCTTGGCTCTTGTCGGTCGTTCGGTGAATTGTTTGTAAGCTACATTCTTTTTGTCTATTGCATCTCGGCATTCATCATCGAACCAATCGTTTTTCTTTCGCCGGGGCTGGTGGCCTATAACCTCCTGTGCGACAGACTTAATGCCATTTTTTATGGAGAGCCATAACTGCTCTATTGGCAATTCGTGATGGTTGGATATTTGGTCAAAATGTCTGTTTAAAGCTGATGCGTATGCGCCTGCGGTTGACTCGTCTTTCAGCTTCTCGATGTCGAATTTGAGTGTCGGTTGGAATTTTGCAGGTCTTCTGTTTGCGATTCGACACCGGAATAAGGCTTTGACCAAATAGTGGTCAGAGTCGCAGTTAGCCCCTCTGTAGGTTCTTACATCTAAGAGGCTGG
Source organism: Phosphuga atrata (assembly GCA_944588485.1). NCBI lineage: Eukaryota > Metazoa > Arthropoda > Insecta > Coleoptera > Silphidae > Phosphuga > Phosphuga atrata. Next base: position 102,242,789 of record OX155893.1, read on the forward strand.
AGGCTGCCCTTTTATCAATAAGAACGTGGTCTATCTGGTTATACGTCCTTCCATCAGGTGACGCCCAGGTTCTTTTGTGAATGCTTCGATGCGGGAAGCACGTTGAGCTTACTATTACGTTTCTACTGCAGGCGAAATCAACTAGACGTTGGCCGTTGTCATTGTTAATGTCGTGGAGACTGTGCCCTCCGGTTGTTCCTCTTTGTGTCTCCTCCTTCCCAACCTTCGCGTTGAAGTCACCTAGTATGATCTTGATGTCATTTGAGGGCAATGAGTCATAAATTGATTCAAGATGACTATAGAACTCGTCCTTAGTGGCCTCGTCCTTATCCTCCGTTGGGGCGTGAACATTAATGAGCCAGATGTTGAAAAATGTTGTCTTTATGCGAAGTGCACACAATCTTTCGTTAATGGGTTTGAAGTTGGTAATATGCTGTTTAAAAGCTTTGCTGACGACAAAAGCTACTCCAAACTCACGGCTTCCCGATAGTTTTCCACTTTTAAATATTGTGTGCGACCTCATGTCGGTTATCTCGCTGCCAAGCCATTTAGTTTCCTGGAGTGCAATAACATCAATGTTAAATTTATCAACTTGTTCTAGGAGTGATTTTAGAGCTCCTGGTTTGAACAAGGATCGTACATTCCAGGTTCCGAAAGAGTGATCAAATTTCCGTTTGCCAGGTCGTTTCCGTTGAATCTGTCCAATCCGAGGCGAAGCATCAGGTTCCTTAACAAGTTTTTTTTTTTCCGGGAATAGGTTGTTAGCCCATCGCCCAACCCCCAATCTGGAGGCTCAGGTCTGTGTACTCAACCGCACAGACACGGCTTGACAATTTTCAGCTGGATGGGATATGTTGGAGTTCTCACAGCTATGCCGCGAGTCCAACTCTATCCGTCCTTAGCCTACTTCCTGAGACGCACTGGTGTTTCTGGCCATTCAGGGTGTCTACCCTCCTCCTTTCGCAAACCGGGCTTGGGACCGTCTATGGCGGAGTTCCGCGATGTCGATACCATGATTTAAATTTTTAATTAAATAATAAAAAATAAATAAACAGTAAAATAGATAATAAAATTTTACGAATAAAATACAATAAAATGTGGGTGCGATTTTCCAGCCCTTTAAATAAACTTTTCATAACGGTAAAAAAGTGTTTACCACAGATACAGATACAGAACGACACTACGAACTAAGAAAATCCTGCAGTGGTCAGAAATTGATGTTGAAAAATTTTGTTAAACAAAATGAATCCTCCGTTTTGGATAGCTATGTTATTGCGCAAGAAATTGCCAAACATAGTAAACCATTTTTAGAAGATTTTTTTTTAGATTTTATGTTAAAAGTTGTCGACATAGTGCGCCCAGATAAAAAGTCTTCATCCAATGATATTTCTTGCTCGAAAATAATAATAATAATAATAATAATAATAATAATAATAATAATAATAATAATAATAATAATAATAATAATAATAATAATAATAATAATAATAATAATAATATACTTTATTGCCCAACAGGAAACCCCATTTACAAGACAACAATAAATTTAACAATATATAAATAATGAAAATGTATTGGTTTAAGTTATAACTTGTCAAAAAAAATATCTTTATAGCGCGCCATCGCATTCTGACACATTACAGTTACTGGTGCCCGCCGAAGACAATTGGTACGAGCCCCTGGGATGTAAAATGTGTTAATATACCTAGAACTTGACCTGGGTATATGGAAGTTTATTTTTGACAACAGAAATGAAGCATCCACTTTATTATGAAGAATCTTCCATAAAAACTTAGCAGTAAGCTCTTCTCTTCGGGCGGCCAGCGAAGCGATACCATGTTGGTCCAAGAGAATATTTTGATCCACACTGCGATCGGGATAGACACCATCTACTCTGTACGACAAATACTTTAAGAATCTGCGGTGAATACGGTCCAGTGGCATTATCTGATTCATGTAATATGGATACCAAATAAGACACCCATACTCAAGTTTGCTTATTACATATGCAAAATACAATGACTTGATGAGGTCAATGTCTCTGAAAGATGCACAAATTCTCATAATAAAACCTAACATTCTGGAAGCAGACATTGCAATATTAGTTATATGTCTAGTGAAATTTAAATCAGAGGTGAATAAGATGCCTAAATCCCTTATCTCCACGCAGCATTTAAGTTGTAATTCATTCATTGTGTATGATGTTGTGAAATGGTTAGATTTCCGGGAATATGACATGGAGCAGCATTTATCAACATTAAGGTACAGTTTATGAGTTTCACACCAGGATACTAATTTGTTGATGTTATGTTGAAGAAACATAACATCATTTGGCGAAGTGACGCTTGTAAAAAGTTTGATGTCATCTGCATAGGCCAGTACATGACAGTTTAAGGATTTTAAGAGGGAATTAATAACAATATTAAAAAGTAGCGGCCCCAAATTTGAACCCTGCGGAACACCAGAATCCATTGAAAATTTGTACGAGTGAAAACCATGAAAAGCTACGTATGCTTGACGATCAGATAAATATGATTTCATAAGCTGTTGTAGACTTGGAGCAGCTCCAAGTTCAGCAAGTTTGATGAGTATTATGTCGTGGTCAAGGGTATCGAAGGCTCGAGAAAAGTCCGTATATACTACGTCTACTTGACCCCTGTTATCTATCACTTCCGAAACAAATTGCGAGAATGATGCAAGATTGGTTGTTGTAGATTTACCTGGCATGAAACCGTGTTGGTTGGAAGAAATAAATGAATAAACATTTTTGAAAATAGTTGAATAAATAACCTGCTCGAATATTTTTGAAAAATTACTTAATAAAGCAATTGGACGATAATTTCTCAGAACATGTTCTTCTCCCTTTTTATATACAGGAGTAATTTTAGCCAACTTCCACCTTGAAGGAAACATGCACGTGCTAATAGCAAGATTTATAATAATATGAAGGGGCTTAGCAAATATGAATCTACAATCTTTAATTAGGAAGGAAGGAACAGAGTCATCTCCAGCTGATAATTTATTAGGTAAACGCGCCATAATGCTTATTAAATCATTTTCTGAGGTTGAGTTTAAGGTATAAGACAGACAATTACTATGATTGTCAGACAAATTAGTGGCGTTAGCAGGTTTATAACTTTTAGAAAATAGTGAGGCAAAACCGTTAACGATGTCACTTGGTGTAGAATACTCCTGACTTTCATCGGTAATTCTGCTAGGTATTCTTGTAGTACCTTGTTTCATATGAGCATAAGTCCATAATCCGGTCGGATTTGATTTGATATTGTCTTCTAGTTCTTTAAGATACAACTGATATGTTTCACTGATTTGCCGTTTAGTGAGTGATCTGAGCCTTTTAAATTCATTATGATATACTTGTTTCTTACTTGATAGCCATTTTTGTCTATAATATGCCTTAGTTTTTAAGTTCCTTTTTATTTCAAAAGTGAACCATACAGGGAACTTAGATCTGCTACTATGGGAAAGGGGGATCGATTTATTAAAAATGTTGTATAGATTCGTATAAAACATATCCAAAGCTTTATTCACATCAGTATATTTGCTTAAGAATGACCAGTCCATATTGCACAGTTCACTATACAGTGTGACAAAATTAGCTCTTTTAAAGTTATATCGAGTATTAGTATTTGAGGGAAACCTACTATTATCAGAGATTGCCCTTAGTTCAAATTGAATAGATAATGATGGGTGGTGTAGATCTTCAATCGCCATTGAAGTATCAGCACGCTTGACTAAAATGGGAGAGCTTAAGTTCGACACGACGAGATCAAGAATTTTATTGTTAATGTTTGAACATGTATTGTATTGAGAAAGATCAAGCATGTTACAAAAACAGTGAAATGAAAGACATTTGGAACACGAAATATTTGTATGATAGAGATTAGGTAAATTGAAATCACCTATAACTATTATTTGCTGATCCATTATTAAAAGTTCCAAAGAATTGAAGAATAATTCCAGGTCATCTACTGTTGTATCGGGTGGAATGTATAATGTACAAATAAAAAAGATAGCACCGTTAAGAATACATTTACTTAATAGAACATCAATTAGTGGAACACTATTAGTTAATAAAGTTGTATCTACTATTTCATATTGAATGTCGTTGTCGATTGCGATTAACACTCCTCCACCTTTGGTGCGCCCCACCGAGTTAAATTTCCTGTCACAACGAATAACATTATAGTTTGGAGGGAAGAGTTCCGAGTTTTGAATCGAATCATTTAACCAGGTTTCAGATAAACAAATAATTTCATAGGATGAGTTGCAGCAGCTGATATAAAATTCTTGTGTTTTAGAACATAATCCTCGGGTATTTTGATAGAAAATATTTAATAAAATGGGGGATCGGTTAGGCTTGGCTAGTTTAAATTTTCAGTAATAGTAGGAATCCCATTCACATATTTTATATGTAAATTAGTTTCACCATTCGCTAAGCGTGTATTTAACTCTTCTTTAGTCGTTCTGTATAATTCCCTCTGCATAGGAGTGCGATCTCTAGAGAGATGTATGCCTTTCCATTTATTAATTGTTTTTAATTTATTTATATTTTTCATAGTTGTAGCCATGATTTCAAGGGACGGAACTTTAAATCTTATTGGGCGAGACTGTGATTTGGAGGGATCATATTTACCGAGACGTTCAGTCTTTATGTTATTTACACGTACACCAATATCTGCTAACAGATTTTCCGCAGACTTTGAGTCCGACACCATTTGTTGTTGCTTAGATTCCGTATTATTTTCCTTAATTCCAAATATAAGTAAATTACCGGACCTTTTATCTCTTTCTGATATTTCATATATAATTTTCTCCATTACAATTGGCGTAGAATGTAATTTATTAGGGTCTTCAACCTGTTTTGAACTTTTAAGGGCGAAAATTTCGTTTTGAAGATTTATAATTGCCGCTTTGAGAGAGATTAAATCGCTGCCGATTTTATCGCAATCACGGCAATTCCATTTAAGTCCCGATTTTAAATGAATCTTTCGAGCCTCAGAGGTCGTTATGTCAGCACAATTGATATTATACGACTTATTACAAACACAGCATGTAACAAGTTTGTGTGTCTCAGACTCTTTACTGCAGCACGCACAGCGATTCATGATTATAAAAATGTTACTAAAATATAAAAATACCAGTAAAGGAAAATTTCAGGGACACAGTTTTTTCACACTCAGGGGTCTGTCAGAGTGACTAACAGTAAAACAGAATAAAAGCAGACCACGGAAGGGTTAACAGTAGAGAACAGAGGTAAGAATTTTTATTTGAAATAAACAAACCCGGGAAATAATTAGGTGAACAAAAACGATGAATGTGAGTCGCAGATTTTGCGAGTACCGGGCAGCAAAAAGTTATCAGTAGATAATTCGTCTCCTATTTTGAGAAACAATATATTGACGATTTTAATTTATATGAATTTATATGGTTTTTACACGATGTTTCAATAGATAGTTAAAAAATTATTTCATTCATATATGCACTAACCTTATATCTATGCACTGTGCAAATTTTAGAAATTAATTCCTTCTAAATGCAAGCGAAAACTCGAGTTAGTTCGGAGCACGACACATGCACATTCACCTTCTAACATTCTCTCCCACTTGTGATGACCACTTCTCGTAAAATTTAAGATATTGATGAGGATGTTTTACAACAGTTACAAGAAATTTCAAAATCGCTTACTGCTTTTTCCATTGCTTCGGACGAAAGTACCGATATATACGACTCGGCACAACTCTTAATATTTATTCTTGGAGTTACTGAAATTTCATAAATTTTGAAGAGTTATTGTCAATGGGAAGCTTAAAAATTTTATAAAAGGGGATGTGATATATTTTCCGCGGTGGAGCATGCTTTTGATTCGAACAATATTAATTGGAACAATTTGGTAGGAATAACTAGAGACGATGCTAAGACCATCTAATTGTAAGATGGACCACAAATCCAAAAATGGGTTAATACTTTTTTTTTTAAAACAAGTTGAAAGATGAAAGATGTAATTTATCGGTATTGTCAGAGTATACCGATAAATTACATCATTATCATTGTAATATTCACAATTCCAGGAAAATCTAATAGCTCAAGTGTTAAAAATGAATATTTTTATGAATGATGTTATTAATACGGTTGATTTTATAAAAAAACATATTGTCAGTCAACGTCAATTTAAAACTTTCTTAGAAGAATCTGAGTCTCCATTTGGAAACTCCAAATCTCCATTTGGTTATATATTTTCAAAAGTTCGATGGCTTTCAAGAGGACAAACATAAAAAGGGTTTTTTGGTTTAAGAAAAGAAATTACAAAGTTTTAAACTGGAAAATATAGTTGCCTCATTGCAAAATATTATCTGGTTATGCAACTTGAGATTTCTAGTAGACGTAATTGGTGTTATGCATGACTTAAATTTGAAATTACAAAGTAATAAGTTTTTGGCCGCCAGAAATTTGAGAAATACCAAATTGGCCCGCCCAGGAAAAACTTTGGGAATCCCTGTGCTAGACCAACTAAATACAACATCACTATCAGTAGGCCTGAAAATGAACTTGGGAAAGGCAAAGATCATCACAAAAGAAGTTGGAGCCCAACACCAAATGGACGGGCAGGGAATCGAACAAGTGACCGAGTAGAGATATACCTTTTTTATGGTGGCTGGGGGAAGTTTTACCAGCCTGAGTGCGGAGCTCTCATCCGCTAAACCCCTAGTCTACTTGACGATATTGTTTTTCCACCACGGAATCATTATTATCTTCAGGGTGGATCGCCCGGAGGAGCTTTTCTCTATCCCCCTAGGTATTAAGCCTTGAGATATTCCCGGCAGTTCTTTCTTCCGTTTCTATTATTGTTATGATATTCTTCATGAAGTTATGTATGTGCGACCATTCCTCTTCACTATTTAGCATCTTCTCTACAGTGTTCTCTATAGTCAGCTCTCCCACCTCCATATATAACCGACTTCTTTCTGAGTTCCATCTTGAGCACCTGTATAATGTGTGCTCTAATGTCTCCTCCACATTGCAATGGGGGCAGAGGTCATCGTTCTTAATCTTAAAACGTTTAAGATAAGCTTTGAAGCGTCCGTGTCCGCTTAGGAATTGAGTGAGATGGTAATCGACATTACTGTGCTTCCTGGTGGTCCATTTGCCTGAGTCTCTTATGAGATTCTTGGTCCAGGTTACTTTTCCCGTGTCTTGCGTCCATTTCCTTTGCCATTTCTGGATTATATCCGCTTTGATGTCTTTTTCTTTCTTTGCTTTCCTGGTTGCCATTTTCCTTTGTTCGACCATGAGTTCGATGGGCGTGATTGATCCGATGACCATTACAGCTTCCGCCGATATTGTTCGACAGGCGCATGAAATTCTTATAGCTATCGTTGTTTGTAGTGCTCCCAGCACGTTTCTGTAGATTTTGTAATTGAGGATATCGCCCCATATCTGTGCGCCATAAAGCATAATGGAGTGCGCGACGGTGCTTAGGATTTTTCTTTTGAAGACAGATGGCCCCTTAATTCTTGGCATCAGTTTTATAAGTGCATTGATTGATTTTTCGGCTTTTATTGCCGCTTGATGGATGCTCCCGCTTCAAATGCAGGGATGCTCCCCATCCCCATCCTCATATTGTGGCCGAACCATACCCCCAGATATTTTAGGGTCGCTTCATTTTTTTTTACTGTTTCCGGCTTTCAGTGTGATATTTTTTAACTTCCTGCCCCCGTATAATATTACCACTTCCGTCTTGCTCTTCTCAACCTTTAATTTCATTTTCGTGATGGTATTAATAATGAGTCCAATAGCACAGTTTGTCAATGCGATCAGTTCTGCTTCCTTTTTAGCCCATGTTACTATGGCCGTATCATTCGAGAAGCAGATTATTTTAACCCCTTGGGGCATCTTAATTTGTAGGACCTCATTATAATATACATTCCACAGTAATGGTCCGAGTATTGACCGCTGCGGAACCCCACAGCACAACATTAATTCCTTTTTGTCACCTATATAAATTCTTCTATTCTGTAGGTAATTAGCTACGGTTTTTCTGATGATGTTGCTTATTTTCATTCTCTGTAGTGCTTCCATCAGCTCATGCCATGGGACTGAGTTAAAAGCGTTCTGGATGTTGATGGTGACTAACTGGTGCAGAGTCTTTTGTTCTTCGGTGCAAAGTTTTTGGCAGCTCTGACCGCTTTTATTACCTCTTCCATCGCCTCTGCCGTTGATCTGCCCCTCCTAAAACCCAATTTGGCCTCTATCTCCATTCTCAATCTCCCGGCAATTAGTTGCTCGTAGATCTTACCCAGTGCGTTAAGAAGGCAAATGGGTCCATATTTGCGTTCTTCTCCTGTTCTGGAGACTTTCTCTATTAGGACGAGTCTCGCCTCTTTCCATACTGCTGGGAAATTGCCTTCCCTGGATTCATGGTTTATTGCTTAAAGAAATTTTTCAGGTAGAGCTTTGAATAATTCTTTAATTATCGATGTTAGTAACAAATCCGGGCTCGGCGCTTTATTATCATTTGTCCTCTTTAAAGCTCCGTCAAGCTCATCTTTCGTGAATGGATTTCCTTCCTCTGTCGCAAAGATCTCCCAGCGGTTTGGATTGTGTCTGGGAAATGAGTAGATATACCTAGGACAGGCATGAGCAACCCGCGAGCCGCATACAGTGTCTATATTGGCTTCCCTGTGCAATGAAAATTACTCTACTGCCCCAAATTTTAATAAACAGGACCAATATGACCGCCTTACGTCTTGTTGCATCTGTACTGGAACAAATAATGGTAATTTGGCCATAGTTCCATGAAAGCTTGCTCATGCCTGACCTAGCACATCAAACTATGGAAGGAAAATCAGGCAACAGAAATAACTAGAAGTGTAAGTCAAAGCTGGGTTGCTTTCGGCAAACTCACATGCTCAAGAACATACTCAAGAACCCAGACGTACGCACTGCGTAAAACAAAAAGTATACAACATGACGTGCAACATGTATAAAACATGACGTGCATACGTGGTCTGCTAGAAAAGTATCCGACCTTATTTTTTATTTTGAAAACCTGATGGATTTGAATCAAGCGCGCTTGCATGAGCCGACCTTGAACCTTCGTGCGCATGCGTGAATTTTTTTCCGCCTGTAGATAGCGTCAGTTGCTGTCGAGCAGTGTTCGAGTGACGTAGTGTGTAGTGCTCTCGTCCGCTTTTCAATGCAAGTTAAATCACCAAAGAGTACTATAGGGATGTCCTACGTCGCCTACGTGATGTTGTGCGGCGCAAGGGACTGGAGTTGTGGTCATCAGGAAATTGGCGACTCCATCACGACAATACTCCAGCACATTCTTCGCACTTGGTTCACAATTTTTTGGTGAAAAACCAGACTCGTCTGGTTCGACAGGCTTCTTACTCTCCTATTATGCCCTCCTGCGACTTCTGGCTATTCCCCAAAGTCAAGTGGCCATTGAAAGAAACGCGATTTCAGACAAGAGAGGACATTATGGCTGCAATGACAGCCGAGCTAAAGTCGTTTCCGAAAGAGGCTTTTTCGGAATGCTTCCAAAAATGGCGGCACCGCTGGGAGAAGTGTGTGGAGTCCCAAGGAGATTACTTTGAGGGTGATTAGGTTTCCAACTCTCCAAGTATGCCACTTTTTTTTACCGGTTAAAGGTCGGATACTTTTCTAACAGACCACGTACTCAAGAACCCAGACATACCGCTCTGCCTAAAACGAGAAGTATACGACATGTGCATATTGCCCGTCACGACGTATGGCCTGGAAACGATGACATGGACAGCAAAGAGCGCAAACAGATTAAAAACCTGGCGACGAGCAATGGAACGGGCTCTGCTCGGAATTACATTAATAGGCAGAATAACAAACCAGGAGATCAGACTTCGAACCCAAGTCAAAGACGTGATTGAACAAAGCGCAGAACTTAAGTGGAGCTGGGTAGGACACGTAGCCAGGGAAAACACCGACAAATGTACCCATAGGATTACTCACTGGAGAGCAAGAACCATACACGTAGACTATAAAAAAGCGTTCGATTCTATCGAACTCTAGGCAATCTTTACTGCCATGAATAAAGTCAGAATCGACTCACGGTATTCACAATTAATTCGACAAATATAATAAAATTACACTTTTCAAGTGACAGTACATGAAACTTTATTTACTGAAAATTACGTTTCGCAAATGATATTATATTAATAAGCTCAGATATCCAAGAACTTAAAGACATACTAGACCAGGGGTTTCCAAAGTGCGGCCCGCGGTCAAAATGCCGCGGGCCGCACCTAACCTTGTGAATGTGGCCGGCGATGTCGATGCTATGATTTAAATTTTTAATTAAATAATAAAAAATAAATATACAGTAAAATAGATAATAAAATTTTACGAATAAAATACAATAAAATGTGGGTATTTAAGAAATTACAAAGTTTTTAACTGGAAAATATAGTTGCCTCATTGCAAAATATTATCTGGTTATGCAACTTGAGATTTCTAGTAGACGTAATTGGTGTTATGCATGACTTAAATTTGAAATTACAAAGTAATAAGTTTTTGGCCCGCCAGAAATTTGAGAAATACCAAATTGGCCCGCCCAGGAAAAATTTTGGGAATCCCTGTGCTAGACCAACTAAATACAACATCACTATCAGTAGGCCTGAAAATGAACTTGGGAAAGGCAAAGATCATCACACAAGAAGTTGGAGCCCAACACCAAATGGACGGGCAGGGAATCGAACAAGTGACCGAGTAGAGATATACCTTTTTTATGGTGGCTGGGGGAAGTTTTACCAGCCTGAGTGCGGAGCTCTCATCCGCTAAACCCCTAGTCTACTTGACGATATTGTTTTTCCACCACGGAATCATTATTATCTTCAGGGTGGATCGCCCGGAGGAGCTTTTCTCTATCCCCCTAGGTATTAAGCCTTGAGATATTCCCGGCAGTTCTTTCTTCCGTTTCTATTATTGTTATGATATTCTTCATGAAGTTATGTATGTGCGACCATTCCTCTTCACTATTTAGCATCTTCTCTACAGTGTTTTCTATAGTCAGCTCTCCCACCTCCATATATAACCGACTTCTTTCTGAGTTCCATCTTGAGCACCTGTAAAATGTGTGCTCTAATGTCTCCTCCACATTGCAATGGGGGCAGAGGTCATCGTTCTTAATCTTAAAACGTTTAAGATAAGCTTTGAAGCATCCGTGTCCGCTTAGGAATTGAGTGAGATGGTAGTCGACATTACCGTGCTTCCTGGTGGTCCATTTGCCTGAGTCTCTTATGAGATTCTTGGTCCAGGTTACTTTTCCCGTGTCTTGCGTCCATTTCCTTTGCCATTTCTGGATTATATCCGCTTTGATGTCTTTTTCTTTCTTTGCTTTCCTGGTTGCCATTTTCCTTTGTTCGACCATGAGTTCGATGGGCGTGATTGATCCGATGACCATTACAGCTTCCGCCGATATTGTTCGACAGGCGCATGCAATTCTTTTAGCTATCGTTCTTTGTAGTGCTCCCAGCACGTTTCTGTAGATTTTGTAATTGAGGATATCGCCCCATATCTGTGCGCCATAAAGCATAATGGAGTGCGCGACGGTGCTTAGGATTTTTCTTTTGAAGACAGATGGCCCCTTAATTCTTGGCATCAGTTTTATAAGTGCATTGATTGATTTTTCGGCTTTTATTGCCGCTTGATGGATGCTCCCGCTTCAAATGCAGGGATGCTCCCCCATCCTCATATTGTGGCCGAACCATACCCCCAGATATTTTAGCGTCGCTTCATTTTTTTTACTGTTTCCGGTTTTCAGTGTGATATTTTTTAACTTCCTGCCCCCGTATAGTATTACCGCTTCCGTCTTGCTCTTCTCAACCTTAAATTTCATTTTCGTGATGGTATTAATAATGAGTCCAATAGCACCGTTTGTCAATGCGATCAGTTCTGCTTCCTTTTTAGCCCATGTTACTATGGCCGTATCATTCGAGAAGCAGATTATTTTAACCCCTTGGGGCATCTTAATTTGTAGGACCTCATTATAATATACATTCCACAGTAATGGTCCGAGTATTGACCGCTGCGGAACCCCACAGCACAACATTAATTCCTTTTTGTCACCTATATAAATTCTTCTATTCTGTAGGTAATTAGCTACGGTTTTTCTGATGATGTTGCTTATTTTCATTCTCTCTAGTGCTTCCATCAGCTCATGCCATGGGACTGAGTTAAAAGCGTTCTGGATGTTGATGGTGACTAACTGGTGCAGAGTCTTCTGTTCTTCGGTGCAAAGTTTTTGGCAGCTCTGACCGCTTTTATTACCTCTTCCATAGCCTCTGCCGTTGATCTGCCCCTCCTAAAACCCAATTTGGCCTCTATCTCCATTCTCAATCTCCCGGCAATTAGTTGCTCGTAGATCTTACCCAGTGCGTTAAGAAGGCAAATGGGTCCATATTTGCGTTCTTCTCCTGTTCTGGAGACTTTCTCTATTAGGACGAGTCTCGCCTCTTTCCATACTGCTGGGAAATTGCCTTCCCTGGATTCATGGTTTATTGCTTAAAGAAATTTTTCAGGTAGAGCTTTGAATAATTCTTTAATTATCGATGTTAGTAACAAATCCGGGCTCGGCGCTTTATTATCATTTGTCCTCTTTAAAGCTCCGTCAAGCTCCTCTTTCGTGAATGGATTTCCTTCCTCTGTCGCAAAGATCTCCCAGCGGTTTGGATTGTGTCTGGGAAATGAGTAGATATACCTAGGACAGGCATGAGCAACCCGCGAGCCGCATACAGTGTCTATGTTGGCTTCCCTGTGCAATGAAAATTACTCTACTGGCCCAAATTTTAATAAACAGGACCAATATGACCGCCTTACGTCTTGTTGCATCTGTACTGGAACAAATAATGGTAATTTGGCCATAGTTCCATGAAAGCTTGCTCATGCCTGACCTAGCACATCAAACTATGGAAGGAAAATCAGGCAACAGAAATAACTAGAAGTGTAAGTCAAAGCTGGGTTGCTTTCGGCAAACTCACATACTCAAGAACATACTCAAGAACCCAGACGTACGCACTGCGTAAAACAAAAAGTATACAACATGACGTGCAACATGTATACAACATGACGTGCATACGTGGTCTGCTAGAAAAGTATCCGACCTTATTTTTTATTTTAAAAACCTGATGGATTTGAATCAAGCGCGCTTGCATGAGCCGACCTTGAACCTTCGTGCGCATGCGTGAATTTTTTTCCGCCTGTAGATAGCGTCAGTTGCTGTCGAGCAGTGTTCGAGTGACGTAGTGTGTAGTGCTCTCGTCCGCTTTTCAATGCAAGTTAAATCACCAAAGAGTACTATAGGGATGTCCTACGTCGCCTACGTGATGTTGTGCGGCGCAAGGGGCTGGAGTTGTGGTCATCAGGAAATTGGCGATTCCATCACGACAATACTCCAGCACATTCTTCGCACTTGGTTCACAACTTTTTGGTGAAAAACCAGACTCGTCTGGTTCGACAGGCTTCTTACTCTCCTATTATGCCCTCCTGCGACTTCTGGCTATTCCCCAAAGTCAAGTGGCCATTGAAAGAAACGCGATTTCAGACAAGAGAGGACATTATGGCTGCAATGACAGCCGAGCTAAAGTCGTTTCCGAAAGAGGCTTTTTCGGAATGCTTCCAAAAATGGCGGCACCGCTGGGAGAAGTGTGTGGAGTCCCAAGGAGATTACTTTGAGGGTGATTAGGTTTCCAACTCTCCAAGTATGCCACTTTTTTTACCGGTTAAAGGTCGGATACTTTTCTAACAGACCACGTACTCAAGAACCCAGACATACCGCTCTGCCTAAAACGAGAAGTATACGACATGTGCATATTGCCCGTCACGACGTATGGCCTGGAAACGATGACATGGACAGCAAAGAGCGCAAACAGATTAAAAACCTGGCGACGAGCAATGGAACGGGCTCTGCTCGGAATTACCTTAATAGGCAGAATAACAAACCAGGAGATCAGACTTCGAACCCAAGTCAAAGACGTGATTGAACGAAGCGCAGAACTTAAGTGGAGCTGAGTAGGACACGTAGCCAGGGAAAACACCGACAAATGTACCCATAGGATTACTCACTGGAGAGCAAGAACCACAATACGAAGCACTGGTAGACCGCAAAGAAGATGGCTCGACGACATCAAGAAAATAGCGGGGAAAGAATGGCATCAAATCGCAAAAAGCAGAAGCAGAAGAGTGGACAAACTCGGGCTGAAGAGAGAAAGAGAGAGTACGTACTAGTCCGTAGACGTACTAATAACAGTAATAATTGTATTACATAGAAAAGTACGGAGCATCTAAGGACAATGCAAAGAGCGATGGAACTAGCCATGATAGGAGTCGGTCTGCGAGGCAAACTTAGGAAATCAGACGAAGAACAAAGGTGCATGTAATAAAGGAATCGCAGAACTTAAATGGCATGGGCAGGACACGCGGCAAGGCAACACATCAAGATAGATGAACACCGAGATTAATCCAATGCAAATCAAGTCAAACCAAGAGGAGTGCAGGAAGACCACAGCCAAGGTGGACGTGCGACATAAAACGACATGCGGAGAGCAAGTGGCGCCAACTAGCGCAAAACAAAACCACATGGAAAGAGTTGGAAAAGGCGTATGTTCAGGAGTGAACAAAAGAACGCTGAAATAAATGAGATTGAAGGGACACAAGAACTTAAGCCACTGGACCATCGTTAGCGCCGAGAATTTTCTGCTTGGAGTTTGAACGGTCTTTTAGTAAATTTTGAACAATGCCGTTAAGAAATTGTTTCTATCCAAATTTAGATACCCTTCATTCGGACGATAGGTGAGTCCAGCAAGACGGTACTACATGTCACACTGCCCATGAAACTATCTACGTATTGTCAGAAAAGTTGAGAAGCACAGAACGAGCTTCCACGCGTGCATTTTCTCCTGTGTATGCAGAAGATTATACCTTGAAAATAGAGCATATTATGGACCAATGCGACACCTAAAATCCGAGACTATATCCAGAAGAACCAAATGTCAAATCTATAGGAACCTAATAAGACCTGTTCTGATATACACAGCCGAAACCTGGACCCAAACCAAGGAGGAAGAAAGAATTTTGGGATGTTACAAAAGACTGATTCTAAGACACATATATAATGGCGTACTGGAAAACGGAGAATGGAGACGGCGAAACAACCATGAACTGAACCATCTTTACGAGCACGCGGATGTAGTTCGTACTATAAAAATTGCTAGATTAAGATGGATGGACATATCGAGCGAATGAAGGATTCAGAGCCAGCAAAACTTATTACACGACAAAGACCAGAAGGGAAAAGAACACGGGGCAGGCCAAAAACAAGATATCTGGACCAAGTGCAGGAGAATATATTAGCAATGATGGTGACCGAATGGAAAGCTAAGGCCCGGAATAGATTGGAATGGAAAAAAATTCTAGAGGAGGCCAAGACTCATAATGGGTTGTGGAGCCAAAGCTGATGATGATGCAGAACATGCCGGCGCTCCCTGGTAATATTGTCCCACCAGACAGTGGCAAATCCTTCCACCACCGGAAATCACCGGACACGAAAAAGTAAGTCAGAAAAGTTTGAGGAAAGGAAAATTTCAACGAATGAAAGTGATCTCTGGTTTCAAAAAAGCTGTGGTTTTCCTCCTTTAGATTACTTCTTGTGGGATATATATTTGAAAACCTAAGACCACAAACACTTGCATTAAGATGTATTGAGTTTGAAGATTGAACGCTGCATTCGTCAGATCACGCCCGATTTATTGCACAAATTTATAGAAAATTGGGTTCGTTAAATTTGATCGTGTAAACAAAGTACAGGTGTCCATTTAAACGATGTGTTATTCGAAACATAAATCTCATCGTCTGTACTTTAACCCTTTGACAACGAATTTTAAAAAATGAAATTTCTGTAACTTTAACGATAGAAATCAGCTATATAGCTTGTTTAAAACGTGTAATGTTGAATTCAAATTTTTCCTATGCTGCAAATTTGAAATTTGAGTGCGGGACATATATGTCCCAATAGTGATTTCTAACGGGACATATACGTCCCAACAATGTTTTATAGAAAATCAAACTATTATAGAAAAATAAGAAAAAAGTTTATTCTAAATGTTACAAGATACATTTTTATACATGAAATGGTGTAACACAGCTATCACATAATGGGAGATCGCATGAGGTGCACATCGTTTTCGTACGATGTTCAATTTTCTTTTTGGCAACTAAAGTACCTCCTGCGTGTTTTTCCTTGGACTGGTAAATGATCCCCAACGTTGTATATATGTCTTGCTGACGTTGATGGCCGCCCACTTGTACGTTTTCTCTTAATTTTTGCACTTTACCTTCCCTTACCTATTAGCTCTTCAGCCAAGTCTACCAAGAATGGTAGAGTCTTCTCCTTTTTGTGATGTCATTAATAATTTGTAAAACACCTTACGCCACCACTTGGAAGATTTTCTGTCGAAATCATAGACGGTGGTTAGGTGGTCGACAGATCTACACCACCCATAAACTTATTATAGTCAGCTATAGATTTTGGACAAGAATACGTCACTTTGTCGCCAGTTTTTAACTTTCTATTTACTCCCACTATCTCATTTGACTGGCAGTTGCTCAAGACAACTAGACAAGTTCGCTTAGATATTTTTCACCCATACTGCAAATAAAAAAGTTGTCGAAACTAGTCGAAAATACTATAAACACGAGTGGGACAAGCGTTGGTTGTAATAGCACACAGAATAAGGCATCTATATATTTTTTTAATTTGACTGGGACATATATGTCCCGACAGTGGTCAAAGGGTTTAGATAATATAAAAAGTTTGGTTGTATCTGAACTAATTTTAATTTTATCTCATTTTAAAATCATATCATTCTTGTTGGAAAGCCTTTTAGTTACTAGTATAAACCAGCTGAAATTTGCCTTTGTCTTATCTGGTAAAGTTTTGATCAACTTTACTGTAAATATTTATCCTGGGGTTATATCTAACAAAAACGTGCTTTCCACGCCTTTCCAGTTTAAGCAAATCTCATATTAATACAAAATCTATTTTGAAACTCAAATTAAAAACACATTTCAAAGCAGATTTAGTCAAATATAGGTCATACGATTTGTTGTGTCTGGTGTGTTCTCAACAAAACACACTGAATCATTTCTCAATTTCATCTCTCAAATTACAAAAAATATTTTAAGATGAGATTAAAACAAAATGAATTTTAAAAATAGGTAATAAGTATTAAAATAAAACATTTCAAAGCGGATTTAGGCAAATATAGGTCATACGATTTGTTGTGTCTGGTGTGTTACCTATTTCTCAACAAAACACACCGAATACAATTTTATCTCTCACACCAAAAACAAATAATTCAATTAAACTACAATTCACTTTTGTTGGGCTTTACAGTCTCTTCTTCATTTATTTATTTGCTTTCCGTTTCTTTTTGGTCTTCTTATATTATTTGTGTGCCGCATAATGCAGACAGTTCCAATTTATAAGAATAGCCCAGACGGACGAGCGACCGAACTTATCCAGACTGAAGTGTTACGGATAACTTACTATTTAGACCCAAGAGACGAGACAAGTCAACGACACCTAGATATTGAAACTACTCTCATCAAAACAATTATAAAACATAAAAGAGTTTTACGAAATAATTTTGACGAGATGATTAGAATAATTAGAAGTGACAATAAACTTGGCAAACAAGGCTAGACAGACAAGACTAGGCAGACAAGATCAGACAGACTAGACGGAGTAGACGGGCTAGACGGCCTAGACGGACTAGACGGACTACACAGACTAGACGGATTACACAGACTATACGGACTAGTCGGACTAGACGGCCTAGACGGACTAGACGCACTACACCGACTACCCAGACCAGACCGACCAGACAGACCAGACAGACCAGACAGACCAGACAGACCAGACAGACCAGACAGACCAGACAGACCAGACAGACCAGACAGACCGGACAGACCGGACAGACCGGACAGACCGGACAGACCCGACAGACCGGACAGACCGGACAGACCGGACAGACCGGACAGACCGGACAGACCGGACAGACCGGACAGACCGGACAGACCGGACAGACCGGACAGACCGGACAGACCGGACAGACCGGACAGACCGGACAGACCGGACAGACCGGACAGACCGGACAGACCGGACAGACCGGACAGACCGGACAGACCGGACAGACCGGACAGACCGGACAGACCGGACAGACCGGACAGACCGGACAGACCGGACAGACCGGACAGACCGGACAGACCGGACAGACCGGACAGACCGGACAGACCGGACAGACCGGACAGACCGGACAGACCGGACAGACCGGACAGACCGGACAGACCGGACAGACCGGACAGACCGGACAGACCAGACAGACCAGACAGACCAGACAGACCAGACAGACCAGACAGACCAGACAGACCAGACAGACCAGACAGACCAGACAGACCAGACAGACCAGACAGACCAGACAGACCAGACAGACCAGACAGACCAGACAGACCAGACAGACCAGACAGACCAGACAGACCACACAGACCAGACAGACCAGACAGACCAGACAGATCAGACAGACCAGACATACCAGACATACCAGACAGACCAGACAGACCAGACAGACCAGACAGACCAGACAGACCAGACAGACCAGACAGACCAGACAGACCAGACAGACCAGACAGACCAGACAGACCAGACAGACCAGACAGACCAGACAGACCAGACAGACCAGACAGACCAGACAGACCAGACAGACCAGACAGACCAGACAGACCAGACAGACCAGACAGACCAGACAGACCAGACAGACCAGACAGACCAGACAGACCAGACAGACCAGACAGACCAGACAGACCAGACAGACCAGACAGACCAGACAGACCAGACAGACCAGACAGACCAGACAGACCAGACAGACCAGACAGACCAGACAGACCAGACAGACCAGACAGACCAGACAGACCAGACAGACCAGACAGACCAGACAGACCAGACAGACCAGACAGACCAGACAGACCAGACAGACCAGACAGACCAGACAGACCAGACAGACCAGACAGACCAGACAGACCAGACAGACCAGACAGACCAGACAGACCAGACAGACCAGACAGACCAGACAGACCAGACAGACCAGACAGACCAGACAGACCAGACAGACCAGACAGACCAGACAGACCAGACAGACCAGACAGACCAGACAGACCAGACAGACCAGACAGACCAGACAGACCAGACAGACCAGACAGACCAGACAGACCAGACAGACCAGACAGACCAGACAGACCAGACAGACCAGACAGACCAGACAGACCAGACAGACCAGACAGACCAGACAGACCAGACAGACCAGACAGACCAGACAGACCAGACAGACCAGACAGACCAGACAGACCAGACAGACCAGACAGACCAGACAGACCAGACAGACCAGACAGACCAGACAGACCAGACAGACCAGACAGACCAGACAGACCAGACAGACCAGACAGACCAGACAGACCAGACAGACCAGACAGACCAGACAGACCAGACAGACCAGACAGACCAGACAGACCACACAGACCACACAGACCACACAGACCACACAGACCACACAGACCACACAGACCACACAGACCACACATACCACACATACCACACATACCACACAGACCACACAGACCACACAGACCACACAGACCACACAGACCAGACAGACCAGACAGACCACACAGACCACACAGACCACACAGATCAGACAAATCAGACAGACCAGACAGACCACACAGACCACACAGACCACACAGACCACACAGACCACACAAACCACACAGACCAGACAGACCAGACAGACCAGACAGATCAGACAGACCAGACAGACCAGACAGACCAGACAGACCAGACAGACCAGACAGACCAGACAGACCACACAGACCACACATACCACACATACCACACATACCACACATACCACACAGACCACACAGACCACACAGACCACACAGACCACACAGACCACACAGACCACACAGACCACACAGACCACACAGACCACACATACCACACATACCACACATACCACACATACCACACATACCACACATACCACACATACCACACATACCACACAGACCACACAGACCACACAGACCAGACAGACCAGACAGACCACACAGACCACACAGACCACACAGACCACACAGACCACACAGATCAGACAAATCAGACAGACCAGACAGACCACACAGACCACACAGACCACACAGACCACACAGACCACACAAACCACACAGACCAGACAGACCAGACAGACCAGACAGATCAGACAGACCAGACATACCAGACAGACCAGACAGACCAGACAGACCAGACAGACCAGACAGACCAGACAGACCAGACAGACCAGACATACCAGACAGACCAGACAGACCAGACAGACCACACAGACCACACAGACCACACAGACCACACATACCACACATACCACACAGACCACACAGACCACACAGACCACACATACCACACAGACCACACAGACCACACAGACTAGACAGACCAGACAGACCAGACAGACCAGACAGACCACACAGACCACACAGACCACACAGACCACACAGACCACACAGATCAGACAGATCAGACAGACCAGACAGACCACACAGACCACACAGACCACACAGACCACACAGACCACACAGACCAGACAGACCAGACAGATCAGACAGACCAGACAGACCAGACATACCAGACAGACCAGACAGACCAGACAGACCAGACAGACCAGACAGACCAGACAGACCAGACAGACCAGACAGACCAGACAGACCAGACAGACCAGACAGACCACACAGACCACACGGACCACACAGACCACACATACCACACAGACAACACAGACAACACAGACCACACAGACCAGACAGACCAGACAGACCACACAGACCACACAGACCACACAGACCACACAAACCACACAGACCACACAGACCACAAATACCGGACAGACCAGACAGACCAGACAGACCACACAGACCACACAGACCACACAGACCACACAGACCACACAGACCACACAGACCAGACAGACCAGACAGACCACACAGACCACACAGACCACACAGACCACACAGACCACACAGACCAGACAGACCAGACAGACCAGACAGACCAGACAGACCAGACAGACTAGACAGACCAGACAGACCAGACAGACCAGACAGACCAGACAGACCAGACAGACCAGACAGACCAGACAGACCAGACAGACCAGACAGACCAGACAGACCAGACAGACCAGACAGACCAGACAGACCAGACAGACCAGACAGACCAGACAGACCAGACAGACCAGACAGACCAGACAGACCAGACAGACCAGACAGACCAGACAGACCAGACAGACCAGACAGACCAGACAGACCAGACAGACCAGACAGATCAGACAGATCAGACAGATCAGACAGATCAGACAGACCAGACATACCAGACAGACCAGACAGACCAGACAGACCAGACAGACCAGACAGACCAGACAGACCAGACAGACCAGACAGACCAGACAGACCAGACAGACCAGACAGACCAGACAGACCAGACAGACCAGACAGACCAGACAGACCAGACAGACCAGACAGACCAGACAGACCAGACAGACCAGACAGACCAGACAGACCAGACAGACCAGACAGACCAGACAGACCAGACAGCCCAGACAGACCAGACAGACCAGACAGACCAGACAGACCAGACAGACCAGACAGACCAGACAGACCAGACAGACCAGACAGACCAGACAGACCAGACAGACCAGACAGACCAGACAGACCAGACAGACCAGACAGACCAGACAGACCAGACAGACCAGACAGACCAGACAGACCAGACAGACCACACAGACCAGACAGACCAGACAGACCAGACAGATCAGACAGACCAGACATACCAGACATACCAGACAGACCAGACAGACCAAACAGACCAGACAGACCAGACAGACCAGACAGACCAGACAGACCAGACAGACCAGACAGACCAGACAGACCAGACAGACCAGACAGACCAGACAGACCAGACAGACCAGACAGACCAGACAGACCAGACAGACCAGACAGACCAGACAGACCAGACAGACCAGACAGACCAGACAGACCAGACAGACCAGACAGACCAGACAGACCAGACAGACCAGACAGACCAGACAGACCAGACAGACCAGACAGACCAGACAGACCAGACAGACCAGACAGACCAGACAGACCAGACAGACCAGACAGACCAGACAGACCAGACAGACCAGACAGACCAGACAGACCAGACAGACCAGACAGACCAGACAGACCAGACAGACCAGACAGACCAGACAGACCAGACAGACCAGACAGACCAGACAGACCAGACAGACCAGACAGACCAGACAGACCAGACAGACCAGACAGACCAGACAGACCAGACAGACCAGACAGACCAGACAGACCAGACAGACCAGACAGACCAGACAGACCAGACAGACCAGACAGACCAGACAGACCAGACAGACCAGACAGACCAGACAGACCAGACAGACCAGACAGACCAGACAGACCAGACAGACCAGACAGACCAGACAGACCAGATAGACCAGACAGACCAGACAGACCAGACAGACCAGACAGACCAGACAGACCAGACAGACCAGACAGACCAGACAGACCACACAGACCACACAGACCACACAGACCACACAGACCACACAGACCACACAGACCACACAGACCACACATACCACACATACCACACATACCACACATACCACACATACCACACATACCACACATACCACACATACCACACAGACCACACAGACCACACAGACCAGACAGACCAGACAGACCACACAGACCACACAGACCACACAGACCACACAGATCAGACAAATCAGACAGACCAGACAGACCACACAGACCACACAGACCACACAGACCACACAGACCACACAGACCACACAGACCACACAGACCAGACAGACCAGACAGACCAGACAGATCAGACAGACCAGACATACCAGACAGACCAGACAGACCAGACAGACCAGACAGACCAGACAGACCAGACAGACCAGACAGACCAGACATACCAGACAGACCAGACAGACCAGACAGACCAGACAGACCACACAGACCACACAGACCACACATACCACACATACCACACAGACCACACAGACCACACAGACCACACATACCACACAGACCACACAGACCACACAGACTAGACAGACCAGACAGACCAGACAGACCAGACAGACCACACAGACCACACAGACCACACAGACCACACAGACCACACAGACCACTCAGATCAGACAGACCAGACAGACCACACAGACCACACAGACCACACAGACCACACAGACCACACAGACCACACAGACCACACAGACCACTCAGATCAGACAGATCAGACAGACCAGACAGATCAGACAGACCAGACAGACCAGACATACCAGACAGACCAGACAGACCAGACAGACCAGACAGACCAGACAGACCAGACAGACCAGACAGACCAGACAGACCAGACAGACCAGACAGACCAGACAGACCAGACAGACCAGACAGACCAGACAGACCAGACAGACCAGACAGACCAGACAGACCACACACCACACAGACCACACGGACCACACAGACCACACATACCACACAGACAACACAGACAACACAGACCACACAGACCAGACAGACCAGACAGACCACACAGACCACACAGACCACACAGACCACACAAACCACACAGACCACACAGACCACAAATACCGGACAGACCAGACAGACCAGACAGACCACACAGACCACACAGACCACACAGACCACACAGACCAGACAGACCAGACAGACCACACAGACCACACAGACCACACAGACCACACAGACCACACAGACCACACAGACCACACAGACCAGACAGACCAAACAGACCAGCCTGACCACAAAGACCACACAGACCAGCTAATCCAGACCAGACGGACCAGCCGGACCAGACGAACCAGGCAGACTACACGGACTACACAGACTACACATACTACACAGAAACAGACTGGACAGAAGCGTAGCAAGCACTTTCGTTAACTTGAGGAAGAGGTCCCCCTGGAAGAAAAAAAACCCATACATTCCGGGACTGCTCTTCGAGTAACATCAGGATGGTGACGTCTCAGATTATAGTGTTACCTCAACTATATTACCTTACACACAGGGGACTGGGGATTCAGGAGCTTTTCTTTGTATGTCTGTATCATCTGTTCGTCTTCTTCCTTTGTTTTTAGTGTCCCTTGT